>JAJAGP010003178.1:0-81706 GCA_025084515.1 Ancistrus triradiatus
GCAGAATGTACACTGAAAAATATAGAATGCCTAAGACTTTTGCACAGTACTGTATATTTGCTCTTGTTAACATACTCAATAGGTTATGCAGCCAGAAAAGCTCTTGTGTTCGAATATCATTCCTAAACTGACTACATTCATATGAAATCGGTAACCTGTTTGCTATAGTGAGATTGGACACTGATGTGCTGCATTACATTAGTACATTCACAGCATTTAGCAGATGTCCTTAGTAATTAAGCACTGAGCTGATCATTTGAGGATTTAGTTCAAGGGTCCAACATTGGCATCTTTGTAAACTGAAAATCCTGCGATTTGTAGTCTAAACCCTAACCACTGATCCTCCATAGTCCTAATCTTACAGCACCTGGTATTCCCAGGCAGTCTTCCATCCAACCACTGACCAAGCCCTATCCCTGCTTAGCTTCTGAGATTGAATAAATGGGCATTCACAGAGTGGTTTGGCTGTATTCCTATCACTGTTTGACAATAAGGTCTGGTCACTGCCAGTGTTCCAGTATATCCCAACATGTTGGATGAGAGATTGACGCAAGAGATTTGTGTACACCAGTCAGTTTCTCCAACACCAGACTGATCAAACAGTCTTTCTTCATGAACTTCATTTTGTACTGAGAAACATTCAAAAGACTAAAACAGGAAATATAACTATCACTAATTTCTATAATCTTTTTTTCAACAAATGAGTTATAACGAAGTGAGTGCTAACCCCAGTGCTTGCTCTATCCTCAACAGTTCTTAAATCTAAGCACGTAAATGATTATATTTCTAATTTGCACTTGGTCATCCTGATTCTGTCATGAACATATTTTGCCATATGAACACTGTTAATAATTGATATATAATGTACTTTGTGACCCTGACATATGTGAATGAATGAATGAATTAATATATAATGCAACTGTTGGAAACTCGTGCTAGGCTTTCAAATTGAAGGTCAGATGGTATGATTAAAGGTCACTGCTATGGACTGAAATCGCATCCTAGGAGCAATTTTGTCACCCCATATACCTCCATGCCACCCCTCACCAGGATTTGCATGGTCAAAATGTAAAACTTTCACTTTCTTATAATGCCATTTTTGACATTTTGACACACTAAGGGCACTTTGGAAACATCAATTAAAACATGTCTTTTTAATTGATAATATGAATGTGGGAGGAAACCAGAGAACCCCGGAAAACACAAACACACACACACACACAACATGCAAACTCCACACAGGCGGAGTCCTGGGATTGAACCAGGGGTTCTCGGAGCTGTGAGGCGACAGTGCTAACCCAGGAAAAAATGTACTGTGAAATTTGACAGTAGAACCATGAAGTGGCCAAATTACCATCAAAAATTCATAGTAGAACTGTGAACATCATGGCCAAATTGTGAAAGTTCACATTAAAACTGTCAAGCAATTCACAGTTTTACTATGAAAATTCACAGTACATTTTTCCCTGGGAACCACTGCTCTAATGTGTGAAACAAATTAACAAAAAAAAAACAACAAGAGCAAATTCAGGAACACAAAAACATAAACAGAAGCCCTACCATAATAGCTAAGTACTTATTGACTTGCACTTGATGGTTACTGATGCACTTATTAGTGCATATTTCCATCAAGGGCATTTGTATGACTTTATTGTGAATATGCATTTAAATATTATTCCATGGCATGAATACGAATATGCAAGCCCTAAAAGAAGCCTGTGTTATACTGAGTCCCCCCAAAATAATCTGCCCATCTGCCCTATTCCCTATAATTATTTTTTTCTTATCACAAATAATTAATCCTTAATTTATTTGCAGAGCAAATACACGAATAGCACAAAACCCACCACACACTAATGACTTTCTAAATGTAATATGTTTCATTAAAGAGCTACAAATTTAATTTGCAAGTGTGCATAAACTCTATGAACATGTTACTGATGAAATTATTCACGCCCTTGATCTTTAATGTATGTGAAGATTTATTTATATTTCTTCTGGTGTGTAGATGCAGTGGTTGAAAGGTTGTGAACCCTTTAGGATTTTCTATATTTCTGCATAAATATGACCTAAAACAACATAACATTTTGACACAAGTCCTAAAAGTAGATCAAAAGAACCCAGTTAAACAAAAGAGACAACAATATTGTACTTGGTAATTTATTTATTGAAGATAATGATCCAGTATTACATATTAGCGAGTGGCAAAATTATATGAACCTCTGCTTTCAGTAACTGGTGTGACCCCCCTGTGCAGTGATAACTGCAACTAAACGTTTCCTGTTGATCAGCCCTGCACACCAGCTTGGAGGAATTTAAGCCCATTTTTCCATACAGAACAGCTTCAACTCTAGGATGTTGGTAGGTTTCCTCACATTAACTGCTCACTTCAGGTCCTTTCACAACATTTCAGTTGGATTAAGGTCAGGACTTGGTCATTCCAAAACATTAATTTTATTCTTCTTTTACCATATTTTGGTAGAACTACTTGTGTGCTTAGGGTCGTTGTCTTGATGTATGACCCACCTTCTCTTGAGATTCAGTTCATGGACAGATGTCCTGACATTCCAGTGGCAGGAAAACAGGTCAAACCATGATATTACCACAACCATGTTTCACAGATGGGATAAGGTTTTTATGCTGGAATGCAGTGTTTTCCTTTCTTCAAACAAAATGCTTTTCTTTTAAACCAAAATGTTCTATTTTGGTCTCATCCATCCATAAAACATTCTTCCAATAGCCTTCTGGCTTGTCCATGTGATCTTTAGCAAACTGCAGACGAGCAGTAATGTCTTTTTGGAGAGCAGTGGCTTTCTCCTTGCAACCCTGCCATGCACACCATTGTTGTTCAGTGTTCTTCTGATGGTGGACTCATGAACATTAACATTAGCCAATGTGAGAGAGGCCTTCAGTTGCTTAGAGGTTACTTTTGACCTCGCCAACTATTACATGCCTTTGCTCTTGGTGTGATCTTTGTTGGTCGACCACTCCTGGGGAGGATAACAATGGTCTTGAATTTCCTCCATTTGTACACAATCTGTCGGACTGTGGATTGGTGGAGTCCTGACTCTTTAGAGACAACAACATCAACAACACTTTTTCTGAGGTCCTCAGAAATCTCATTTGTCCGTGCCATGATACACCTCCACAAACATGTGTTGTGAAGAGCAGACTTTGATAGATCCCTGTTCTTTAAATAAAACAGGATGCCCACTCACACCTGATTGTCATCCTATTGATTGAAAACACCTGACTCCAATTTCACCTCTAAATTAACTGCTAATCCTAGAGGTTCACATACTATTGCTACTCACTAATATGTAATATTTGATCATTTTCCTCAATAAATATAATATTTTTGTCTCATTTGTTTAACTGGGTTCTCTTTATCTACTGTTAGGACTTGTGTGAAAATCTGATGATGTTTTAGATCATATTTATGCAGAAATATAGAAAATTCTAAAGGGTTCACAAACTTTCAAGCACCACTGTATAGTCTGTAGAACTCTGCATATGACTGCAGCTTCATCTCTGTGATGCTTGATCTGAAATACTTTAAACTTGTTTTGTAGAGACATGTCAGTGTGTGTATATTGGACCCTCAAAAATGCATTTGACTGTAGCTTCAGCAGAGGTAACGATAAAAGGGTAGCATAATTTAAGCAATATTATTAAACCCTGCTGAAGTTATTGTCCATTCTCTCTTTTATTTTCTTATATGTCCTCCTTTGTTGATATGCCTATGCATTTTAATATTGTGTTGCAACACAATTCATTTCACAAGAGTCCCTTCAGCTTGTTTAGCTCCCCCTGCTTTCTCCTTCCTACCCAGCAAGTGGGGCTGTAGCCACCTGCTGGTCTGTCCTCTATATATGCCCTCTTCCTGTGCTCTTCCTTGTCTGGCTTCTTCACTCCCTGGTTGCCTTGGCTCTCCTCTTCTCCTGGTTTGTCCCCTGAGCTTTAGTCTCTGTTCCACTGTGTTCTTTGTATTTAATAGTTGTCTTAGGTTTAAGTTGTGTGTAGCATTGTTACTGTGTGTTAGCATTTCCTTTGTTTGCCACCTATTAGCATTAGCCTTGTTCGCTTTGTTTGTGACATGTTAGCTTTACCTTTGAGTGTTGTCTTGTATGCTACCTTGTTAAGTCTGTTCCTAGTGTTTGTTTTGTTTGGTTTGGTTTGGTTTGGTTTGGTTTGGTTTGTATGCATGTTTCACAATGTTCACTATAAATAAACCTGCACCACTTGCACTTACATCCGCCTCCCTGTTCCTTCCGAGCCAAAAGCGTGACATTTTGCGGTTGTGTTTTATGATAGGGTAGGTTTTTTGGGGGGTTTTTTTTATGTTTGTTTGGCTGGGGGTCTTTAATCTTCTTTGCTTTTTTTTAGGGCTTCCATAGGTATCAGGAAACATAAATGATCTTATAGAATAATATAGGTAGGAAATCAAGTAGTGAAGCACTGTAAGCATTGTATGAATGTAATGTTAGGCAAATGTAGTTTAATATCCTTGTGTTCTCTCAGCAAATCCAATGCTATCCATTTTATTTTAATTGAAGTAAATGAACAGAATCAGCCATATTATTAGGACTTTTGAGTGGCACAGTGATCTAATATGCTAGTCCACCAGTAGGTTCAAGTCTAAGAACCCTGGGCTACAAGTCCAGACACAATGTTCTTCAGGAAGGTGTGGTCATGGGGGAATCATCCCCAGGCATTGCAACAGCGACCAGAACCCAGCCATGTGATGGAATGGTGTCCCATCCAGAGCACATTTACGCCTGGGCCATGTGATCTCTAGATCCCCAGCAACCTTGCCCAAGAAAAGTGGTATTAAATTGTAAAAAACATACATAAATATTACTGTGTCATTTTAGTAATTTGCATGTTCTCCCAGTGCTCATGGAGTTTCTCTTGGTACTCTAGTTTCCTCCCACATTCCAAAGACATGTGTTAGGTTAATTGGAGTCTCTGAAGTGTCCAGTGTGCATGTACCCTGTGATGGAGTGACCCCACCATTTAGGTTTGGTCTTGTTTCAGATTGGACTGCCCATGACTCTGGTCTTCAAAATGAATGAGTGAATCATTATAGCATGAATGATATGAACTCTTGATATAGTTTCATCCAAACTTTTCTATAGCAAGTCCTAGAGGACTGTGGTGGTTAATAAGAGTGTCATTTCCTCTCTGTTGCTCCCCCTTCCTCACCAACACCCTTCACATGTCCTCGCTCTCACACCTCCATCTCTTGGTATAAACGGAGATATATAATTTATATTGCCTCCCGCTAACCTCCCTGCTTGTGCCACTGACCTGTGGTAAGAAGGAAATCAATAGTCAATTCCATTTTGCAGCCTGCTGGTGACAGCTACTAGATAGCAGAGCGCTGGATGCTTGTAAGGTGCAGGATTGTGCGGCCAGGCTTGTCTGGCACCAACACAGCTCCCGGACCCACCGATATACATGCACACACTCCTCTGGCTCTGTTGTTACTGAGACAACTATAAAGTGCACATGGCCAGAAGTGTGTGGACACCCGTATGTTGATATAGAACATATTAATCAGACATCAGGGCATAAGTATAAAGTTTTATTGCTGTAATATCCTATTATCTATACCTAGGATATCCATAAAATCCTAGGTTATTACTAGAGCATTAGTCAGGGCACACTAATGTTACACCATAAGATCTGGCTCACAGCTATTCTTATTGTTTGTTCACACGGTAGAGCATTTTCTGCAGATAAACCACCAGTGATCCACAATAAATCTGACTGGTTCCTTTTTAACCTCCCTCCATTTTGTTTTGGGTCCTTAATGCATACATTCATTTTTAATGCATAAAATCCCTTTATTTAAGTAGTCATGCCATGAAAAGTAACACATGATAAGTGGAGTTTATCCTCTTTAATCCACAACAACCATGGTGGAAAAATGGAAACTGTGGTGAAACAAATTTACCCACAATAATCACTTTCCTGTCATAGAATATAATGGTGTTTTGTGTGGAATACATTTCATCCTCCAACAGTAGATGGAATTTAGGCACTTTTTAAATTACTGAGCTCAGCCCATTCTACCACTTTGTCATTTATGGAGATATCCATTAAACTAGTGTAGCCCTATCTGGACAGGATTTGAATTACATAGGGTTCTTTGGCAGTTGCTTCATTTACAGGGGCTACTGGGTGATTTTATTTCTCTTTGGATCTATGTTTTCTCACTCCTCCCCTGTTAATATTCTACTAGAATTATCTACTGTTTTTCACCAAACTCAGTGGTGCCCTGATGAATCCAGTCCCGTCCAGATGCACATATCCGTGATTTTACAGGCAGTTTGACCATGTTTTCTAGTGCACAAACAACATTCATTGAAGCATTATATTACATTTAAATATGCACATTATATGCTTTTAGTTTTCTCATAATGATTATAAGCCCTATCAGTCACTTGTGTGTGAGTCAACAACCAAGTTCACTTAGAATACAACATGCTAGAAGCCAGCTTGTCCTGCAGGATTGTTTTTATAACCAACCAGATGCAAGATGAGCAGTGGTATAACTGAGGAGGTCTATTGAAAAACTCATGCCATCTGAATAGGGCTTATGATTGATGTTGTGCTCCACTTAAAACCATGTAATTGAAATAAATCTCAGCCAATATGTGATTTTCTAATATAGCTGTTACTTATGAAAACTGAATATTTTGTAAATTTCTTCCAATCCATACCCATAATGTAATGTGTCTTCTGGGTGCTAAGGCTAAGTTTTTTAATGGGATTTATACATTTAATAGTATTATATCCGAGGAAGAATGAGCTAGAAAGAGAATTTCCAAGATTAAAAAGTTTATTAAACCTCAAACATGGTGATTTGAAGGTTAAGAAAGGTGGTGAAATTGGTTTGTTTGAGTCTGCTGTCAGGAAAATGTGTTCTCTTTGGTATGCTTTACTACTGAAAATTATCTAGGGGAACAATTAGCCTAGGTTCACATGGACAGATTAATGTTGGTCACTGTTTTTGGAGGAATGCGTTTGATGGTGAAGGTCATTTTGCATCATCACACAGAAATATCTAAGTCTAAGTCTAAGTCACACGGAAATATCGAAGTCTAAGTCATATCTGTCTCTAACTACATGCTACATGATATATATAGTATTGCATCTGTATTACATGGTGTACTAAATGCTCATTATTGCATACAGCCGGGCAAAAAAGTATTTAGTCACGCCCTGATTGTGCAAGTTCTCCTACTTAGAAAGACGAGAGAGGTCTGTAATTTTCATTATTGGTACACTTCAAGTATGAGAGAGAAAATGAGAAAAAAAATCTAGGAAATCACACTGTAGGATTTTTAAAGAATTTAATTGTAAATCATGGTGGAAAATAAGTATTTGGTCACCCACAAACAAGCAAGATTCTGGCTCTCACAGACCTGTAACTTTTGTCCTCCACTCGTTACCTGTATTAACAGCACCTGTTTGACCTCATTATCTGTATAAAAGACACCTGTCCACAGCCTCAAACAGTCAGACTCCAAACTCAACCATGGCCAAGACCAAAGAGCTGTTGAAGGACGCCAGGAAGAAAAAATTGTAACCTTTCACCAGGCTGGGAAGATGCGAATCTACAATAAGGCAGCATAGGTGGTGTGAATAAACTCACTGTGGGAGCAATGGTAAAAAAATGGAAGACATACAAGTCACTGATAAATCTCCCCATCTGGGGCTCCACGCAAGATCTTCATCTCGTGGCGTCAAATGATCATGAGAACGGTGAGCAAAAATCCCAGAACTCACATGGAGGGACCTGATGAATGACCTGCAGAGAGCTTGGAACCAAAGTAACAAAAAGGCTAATCAGTAAACACTACGCCAAGAAGGACTCAGATCCTGTAGTCGCCCCCCTGCTCTCTCTAATCTCTAACCACCTAACCCGTTTAACGTGGCCAGTATTTAGGACAAGTGGGTTGACTGGGGTTTTGTAGAAACAATCGGGAGATTGGAGTATTCCTGCCAGGGCTTAGTCCTTTGTTTAGAGTAAGGATATCCTTTTTCCGCTGGTCCCACCCACACGATTATGACGTTTCGGACCTTTTGCGTTTTTTAGCGATCATCGTAAGAATCGCTTCCGTTTTGTTTTTTTTTTCCGTCGTCCCCTAGTTTGGCTCCGCTCAGCGCTGGGTGAACATCATTCCCCCCTCCCTTCGCTTACCCCCTGCTCTCCGCTCCCCTTTCCGCGAGTGTGATTTCTATGTGTTGCCGTGTGTGACTGTGGGGGCCATCTATCTCCCTATATACAGGCATAGAAGCCCATTTTATAGTTTTTGTTGGAATCCTCCTTTTCAGGTGGCTGTTGGGTATTGCATTAGAGCTCTCTCTCCTGCAGCCCAGGTTTCGTCCCCCAGCCACTGAGGCTACTTCACAATTGTTTTATTTCTTTCTTTCTTTTGGTTTTTGAACCACGACTTGATTTTTATATTTATATTTTGGTTCACTATTTCCATCTGGAGCTAACTGCGTGGGTCCTGAAAAACCCTTATTCTTGTTTATTTTTCACGGTTCGCCCTCGTTTTTATTATGCAAATCGTAACAGTATCATGAGATTTTAAGCCAAAACCTCCTTCCATCAGTGAGATCATTGAAGATGGAACGTGGCTGGGTCTTCCAGCATGACAATGATTCCAAACACAACGAAGGAGTGGCTCCGTAAAAAGCATTTCAAGGTCCTGGAGTGGCCTAGTCAGTCTCCAGACCTCAACCCCATAGAAAATTTGTGGAGGGAGTTGAAAGTCCGTGTTGCCCAGCGACAGCCCCAAAACATCACTGCTGTAGAGGAGATCTGCATGGAGGAATGGGCCAAAATACCAGCTAGAGTGTGTGCATACTCTCCTGCACTCCTTAGCTATGCTAAATGAGAAACTCTGCAGTGCATGATGTAAGAAGTCATGTGGCAGGAGTGATGAGCACTGGGAAATGTAGTGAGAAAAAACCACGGTCATGACAATAATACTTGTTTTTTGTTTTTCACTTTCAATACATTAATCAATAAATTAGATGAGAAATTAAATACTTAATTATTAAAATAAGCTTTATATTAATGATTTTGCCCAACTGTAGTTTAATGTAAGTGTTTTAAGCATGCTTAAGGAACACTATGATATATACAGTATATATTGAACTCCTCGATTTAAGATAAATTCAACTTATGATGGATTTGTCTGAACGTATCCCTATTGTAAATCAGGGACTACCTGTATATGTGGTATCAGACTGAGCCAACAGTGCTGAGTGACATTTGGCTGGCATGGTGCTCCTTATAAGCACAGCATTGATGAGGCACAGGTCTCACTACTCAGGAGAATTCTGTGTCCTGGATCTGTCAGTTGTGGACAGTTGTGATAATCCCAGCACAGCATGACATGTTAGGTTAATTGGTGTTTCCAAATTGTGTGTGAGTGTGTGTATGAGTGTGTGATTGTGTGTGACCTACGATGGATTGGCACCCTGTCTTGGGATGTTCCTGACTTGTGGCCTGTGCCGCTGGTTGTGCAATGGCTTCCCTGCGACCCTGACCAGGATTAAGAGGATAAGAAATTGAATGAATGAATGAATGTTTCATAAATTACAGAGTGGATTTTTTGAATCTTAATCATGCTGCTGCATAAGATCCATCAACTCAATGAAGTCAGGGCTGAATGCATTTTGGACAGCCATGAAATATGTCCATTTGAACTCAACTTTATATTCAAAATTCAGTATTTGGACAACCACAACCATAATGCAACGATTTCACTAAAGTTAACTCGTATGAAAGTTAATGAACATTTAAGCTTAGGGCTAGAGGCAGAGTTAGCAGTGGTATCTCTTGAATTAAATTAGGTTGCCATCCCTGAATCTAGTCAAGAATAACATGACAGTTTTTACACCGCTGAGTTAGCTGCAGGCCTCGAACTCACAAAGCATGTAATGTCCTCAGCAATGTATTCCATTTAATATTGCTGATTAGCACAGAGATGAAAGAAAACGTGTCAGCTACACTCTAATCAGATAATGGTTTTTATTAGCATGCAATCTCTTTTTCTTCTCTTCACAGAAGCGGAATTTCATCCTTTTTCACTGTTTTCTGATTGGGACTTGTGTTTCACAAAAAAAAAGCAAATAAACAGTTGAGTAGGTAGCAGAATTATTTTAGAATTTAATGGACTAATAAACATAATTTAATGAATGGCCTATAACCTTAATTTTAACGCAGAAGATTTATCTTCACATGTCAACTTCATCAACATATGTAGGTTTTAAAAATAGGGTTTCTATTTCCTATGATTATTTTGTTACAAAATAATGTAACTCCCTGTCATCTCTGCATGTCTCCCTTTTCATTTCACAGTAGCAGGCTAGCTAGTTAGCTGCTAAGAAACATTAGCTCACATCTAAACATGGGTACCATTTCATTAATGGAGACTCGATTTGCTTTGTGCTGCTCAGTGATTTATTTACTAGTACAGTGGGGCAAAAAAGTATTTAGTTAGCCACTGATTGTGCAAGTTCTCCTACAAAATGTTCATCATAGGTACACTTCAACTATGATAGACAAAATTGCCAAGAAAGGTTATGTTACAAAGTATTGAGTTGAACTTTTGTTATTGACCAAATACTTCTTTTCCACCAGAATTTACAATTAAATTCTTTAAAAATCATTAATACAGGTAACGAGTGGAGGACAGAAGAGCTTCTTGAAGAAGTTACAGGTCTGTGAGAGCCAGAAATCTTGCTTGTTTGTGGGTAACCAAATACTTATTTTCCCCCATGATTTACAATTAAATTCTTTAAAAATCTTACAATGTGATTTCCTGAATTTTTTTTCTCATTTTGTCTCTCATAGGTGAAGTGTACCTATGATGAAAATTACAGACCTCTCTCATCTTATTAAGTAGGAGAACTTGCACAATCAGGGTCTGACTAACTATTTTTTTTGCCTCACTGTAGGTAGAGATAAGTTGACAAACAGAATGCTATCTATATCACTGTTATAGTGGTCCAGAGAGCAGGTTAAGTATTATAATACCCTGTACGTTACAGTGGGTATTTTTTATATCAGGGTTTGGCAGCTATTTATAAATAACATAATTTAATATTAAGAGCACAATAATAATTCAAGCATATAGTGTCTTTTTACAGTAGAATATTGTCTGAATGTAACTTTACAGGTATGAACCACTAATGACTAAGCCAAAGGTGATAGTGGCATAGAAAACCTTTTTTTTTCTTGCAGAAGCAACTTGAAAGAAATAAGACTTTGTCAGGGACCTGGAAACATTTGGAACAATAATTATTACATTGGAGACAATGATTATATCCAACCATAAAATCTGGTCAATCAAACAACAATGGATTCCAAATAGGTCTCAATGTTTCCCTTTTTATTATAAGTTTCTTACTTACAAGAATGTTGAGTTAACCAGAACTTGGTTCTTTTTTCCGTCAGTCATGTGATCTCACTAGAGGAACACGCAGTTGTTGAGCTACACCATTCTGATCCAAACTGGGGTTAGAGACTATGAGGAGATCCAGTTCTTGAAGCTTTGTGGTGGTAAGTTTTATTAATGTTCTATCTGTTACATGGATCCACTTTCTTCAGAACAATTTTACAAATATTTCTTAGTAAAAGGGAGCTGTTATAGTTAGATATGTTGTTTTCTAGAAGTACAGTATGAGCCATTCCATTCATTACATTATAAGATTGTATTTTATTTTTATTTTAAGATGTGGCTCTGATTTTAACATCTCCATATGCGATAGAACATTACATTAAAATTGTAGTATTGAATCTGATACCTCAAAACCTTATTTTATCATCAGTTAGGAATGTTTCCACCCTTATCGTGGTTTATGTTATGTTAAAGTTGTTGCATTTTATCAACTACAATTTATATTAAACTGTAACATATATAAATAAAATAAGCTACTCTGTTACAAAGGAGGATGTGAAAGAGATTTGTTTTGAAGACGCTGTTCTTGTTCTTTCTTCTTCTTTTTCTTGTATTGCCCAACTACACATTATTGCAAAATATTGGATGTCTGGCAGTTATTTTGTGAAAGTTTCTATAAGGAAAAATAAAGAAAAGGGAAAAAAGATAAAATAATAAGAACAGGGTTTAAGAAGGTTTAAAAAGGTCTTTAAGGAACTGCCAATTAAATCTCATTTAAAAAAGCTTAGTAATATGATTTATATATGGTTTATTAAGAAACCATTGTTTAATGCCTTATTCAGATTATATAGGCTGACCTTTGGGTATGATTTGACATCACAGAATAAAATTCTTTATTGTTATCATTTTAAATGTTTTTTTTGTTTTGTTTTTTGTTGTTGTTGTTGTTGTTGTTTTTTGTAGGTATGTATATATGGTTTACTTCCAAGAAATGAAATAAGACCATTGTTTACAATAACATTTTATCTTATGGGCTACATCACTCTTCAAACTCACAATATAATATTTAAATTACTGGAGGATGACAAAAATAAAGCATATAGCAAGCTTTCTTAGATAGTTGGACTGTTAGCTGCTAGTCATTTATATATATGCTAATGTAACCTACACAAAACTGTGGTTAATTACTAGGAGCCGTGCATCTTCACAGTCTGACCCTAGGGGGCAGTGCTGCAATGAGATGGCAGTTTCAGTAAGCACACATGCCCCCCAACAGTTGAAATTAGGTGCACCTGTCTCCCTAGCCAAATAAGGCGGTCCCAACGTGCCGCTGTCGTCACACCCTTGGTTTATATAACCCGTATGTCTCATGCACACTGCTTTCAGGGAAAGAGGTATACACTTCACGTCTAGGGGGAGGCGTAAAGTATGGTCAGGAGGCCAGAGGTAAGGACAGGGCTGTAGCTTAACTCGGTTAGGGTCAGACATTGGTGCGACTGTCTGCCTGCTCCTCCCGGGCTTGCCCTGAGCTCTTCACCTGCCTCACCATGCCCTCTTGGTCGCCAAGGCATTGCAAGTCCCTGCTTAGTCTCTCTCAGTGACCATTGCTTGCACTTGGTACTTGAGAGATCTCACTTAGCGATCGGGGATTGTATTTTGCCCCGTTTCATTGTTTTTGCAGGCGCTGTGCTTTGATCAGTGCTGTTCTTTTGTCTCTCGTACACTCACTCTTGTGGAGTGATGTCAGCTTAGTCGCCGCCACGCTGCCGGCTTCCATTTAGTTTCTTCCCCCCGCCATTGTCAGTGTGCTAATCGAACATACTTTTTTAGTTTTTTAGTACAGTTCCTACAGAAAGTCATCATAGTCATTTGAAATAATTGTAATTTTTGGTCTCACAGCCTGAACTGAAAACTCATTAAAATCATTTTCCAGCTCTATTTACACATTATTTACACAAAACGCAGCAGTTATGAAAATGTATTTAAAAAAATGAAAAATGAAAATAACAGGGTTTGAATAGTGAGAAGACACTTTATGTAATACTTTATAGAGCCAACTTTTGCTTTAATTACAGCCATCAGTCTATTTGGATATGTCTCTACAGTTACATTTACTTTCACATTTAGTCATTTGGCAGACACTCCTATCCAGAGCGACTTATAAAATGTACAATTATTTATGGTAGCTAATGCTATCCAGAGCTTAAAACACTAAGTACACATAAAATAAGTACTAAGAGCAAGAGGAAATATAATAAAGTGCGGATGATATATGAGACATTATTCTAAGAATGATTCGAAGAAGCGAGTCTTCAGAGTTCTGCAAACGTAAGAGAGATACTGTGCTGTTTGGACTGGTGTGGGAAGTTCATTCCACATATTAGGAGCCAGAACACTTGTGGAAGAAACTATAGTCTTATGTTCACATAAGATGTTATGGAGGGAATAATAGTTCTATGGTGTGTTCACTTTGTTAAATCTCGCTTTGCAGTAGCTAGTCGTTTGACATTGAGATCCTGCCTTGCCATAAATGGTTAGATCTCAGAGAAAGTTGTGCCAGGTGCCCTGAGGCTCAAGACCTGAGTTGGTGTGCAGGCGTGTAGCTCTGAATCAAGGGGTGAAATGAACATGGCATAGAACTTTTTTAGGCCTAAAAAGCTAGTTAAAGAGTTTTAAATTTGATCTGACAATGTGATTTGAGCTGGGTAATATTTGTCCATTCTTTTTCAAGTTCAGTCAGATTTTGAGGTGAGTGTCAACTCACTGCTCTTTTCAAGTCCATCCACAGATTTAAATTGGATGTAAGTTGGGTTCTTATTCAAGAATATTCAACTTCTCATCTTAAGCTTTTTGCTTTTTTTTAATTATTTTTGTTATTATTACAGTGGTACCTCGGTTCTCAACCACTTCGGAAGGCGTCGATTTTGGTTCTGTACCCATTTTGACTAGAAAAATTTGTCTTGGTTCTTATGATTCACGAGTCACGATTCAGTACACAGTGATTCAGATTCACAATAGCACTCAGAGAAGATCTAAGAAGATAAATTTTAATATTGATAAGATTTGAAAAAAAATTTTCACTTTGATATTGATAGTTGTAATGTACAAGGAGACCTGGTAAAAGTTTATTATAAGGATTTTGAGAGGGAATTACGAATTTCTATATGTATCGTGTGCAGTTCTGATGTTCTGTTTGTTTGTAAGCTATATCTAAGACAGTTTGCTGGATATCTTAAATATAACATTTGATGGGTTTGACTGCTATAAAACACATCACTGAAAAGGTGAAAAAGCAAATTGAGACTGATAATAAACTTCCCTCAAGTCTATATGAGACAAAGGCAACTGTTTGTTACTTATTAGTAACTTGTTAGACTGCTAGTTTGGTATATTCATGCATGCTCATATACTCTTAAATAATGATAATATTTTTATTGAGGGTAAATACTTGTGATGTATCTAGGCCATTTTCTCTGACCCACAAAAACAGTGAATTTTAAATTACTAATAATGGTTTCAAATGACATGTTCAGGGATTTTTTTTTATATGGATGAGAAGAGCATGAAAGAGGGAATTTGCAGCCATGCTAAGTTAATGCACTAGCCATTTACAAAAGAACATCCATTTCCTGCCGCTCTTATGACTTATTATTTTCATGAATGCACTCCATGGAAACAAACAAAGCAATGTGTGGCAGCAGAAATCCTAAAAACACTATAACTATATGTAAGTCATTTGTTAGGGTTTGTCATATTTGCATTATGATAACTTTTCAGTTAATAAATGCATGGAGGCAAATTGAGAGAAGGAAAACAGAAGGTTTTTTTAATGGAAAATGAGAAATTGGCAGTCTCATTTGTGTTCAGAGGCACATTAAATCATTGTGCTGGAGCAACATGCCAGGCAGTTACCAAAAAAACACTACAAATATAATAACTGTTCTCTCCTCAGCAGGCTGCAAAGCACATTTAGGAGCCACAGGCAATTAGCCCCTGCAATGGGGAGAAATGCTGAAAAGCAAATGCAGAGAAGTGAATGCCTTTATGTACGCTGCTGATAAGAATAGATTGGAGTATGACTTCAATATTGGAATCGTTCTACCATTCACACACAATTGCACACACAAGCAGAGGAGGAAGCATTTCTCTGTTTACCACCAGGGTTGATCGTGTTGGAGTCACTGGAAATTTTTAGGGGTTTGAAAAATAAACTTAATAAAAATTTTAAATATAATTCTTGTCTGCTTGAGTTAGTGCAAGCGACTGCTTTCTCACATACTCAATGTAAAGCAATCCATTTCACTTTTAATATTCACTGCTGGGAACCTTGGGTCCTGGCATTCATGTTGTTGTTACCTTGACAAACACCCCCTACCTAAACATTGTTACAGACTAAGTACACCCCTTCATGGCATTGGTATTCCATAATGACAGTGGCCTCTTTCAGTAGGATAATGTGCCTAGTCACACTCCAAATATTGTTCATTGCTTGAAGAGCATTACAGAGAGTTTAAGGTGTTGACTTGGTGCTACAGAGATGCTGCTATATATTAGGAAGGTTATAGTTGGTTATCAGTATGTATTGCTTCTTTATTAACAATTAATAAACATCTCTACATATACATACCTATTAGCTATATCAAAATCTATAAATATTCATAGATTCATATATTCATAGAGTTCCAAACCAAAAAAAGGATGTTACCAGAATCTAAAACATATACCTCTGCACTAAACAGTATGTTCAAATAGTAATGGAAACAGTAGTGATTAACTAATTTGGTGTGCTATTTAATGTGACATTTGAAGTTTGAGACAGCTTCATACCCATATGGAGTGACACTCTAGCACGGTCATGGTAAAAAAGTGACGGTGTTAGAGTGGCCATGGTACCTGGTAAGCCTATGTTACAAAATACAGTGGCTAGGGTAATTATCTTTGATTTCTTACTTCCTCTTGGGTCTGTGTGCTTTTCAGTTATGGAAATGAGTAAGTTCAGCTATAATCTGCTCCCACATAATAACCCATTTATAAACTCATTCAGTCATTTTCTAAAATTTGATAAAAAATGATTGTAATAGTGCAGCTCCTATAGCTCAGAGGCAAGTCACAAATTGGTCTTGCAATGTGAAGATTGTGTGGTACAATGACGAGCCCTATGATGATTTGGCTAACTTGAAAGGTTGTGAACCCTTTAGAATTTTCTATATTTCTGCATAAATATGACCTAAAACATCATCAGATTTTCACACAAGTCCTAAAAGTACATAAAGAGAACCCAGTTAAACAAATGAGTTTGGAATGGCCAAGTCAAAGTCCTGACCTTAATCCAATTGAAATGTTGTGGAAGGACCTGAAGTGAGCAGTTAATGTGAGGAAACCCACCAACATCCCAAAGTTGAAGCTGTTCTGTACGGGCTAAAATTCCTCCAAGTGCAGGACTGATCAACAGTTACAGGAAACATTTAGTTGCAGTTATTGCTGCACAGGGGGTCACACCAGATACTGAAAGCAAAGGTTCACATATTTTGCCACTCACTAACATGTAATATTGGATAATTTTCCTCAATAAAAAATGACCAAGTATAATGTTCTTGTCTTGTTTGTTTAACTGGTTCCATTGTCTACTTTTAGGACCTGTGTGAAAATGTGATGATGTTTTAGGTCATATTTATGCAGAAATATAGAAAATTCTAAATGGTTCACAAACTTGCAAGCACCACTATATATGTGGGGCAAAACAGAATTCACATGGTAGGATTTTTAAAGAATTTTAAAGAAATTTAAGAATTTTAAAGAATGTAATTATGGTGGAAAATAAATATTTGGTCAATAACAAAAGTTCAACTTAATACTTTGTAACATAACCTTTGTTGGCAATGACAGAGGTCAAATGTTTCCTGTAAGTCTTCACCAGGTTTGCACACACTGTAGCTGGTATTATGGCCCACTCCTCCATGCAGATCTCCTCTAGAGCAGTGATGTTTTGGGGCTGTCGCTGGGCAACACGGACTATCAACTCGTTCCAAACATTTTCTATGGGGTTGAGGTCTGGAGACTGGCTAGGCCACTCCAGGACCTTGAAATGCTTTTTACGGAGCCACTCCTTCGTTGCCCGAGAGGTGTGTTTGGGATCATTGTCATGCTGGAAGACCCAGCCACGTTCCTTCTTCAATGCTCTCACTGATGGAAGGAGGTTTTGGCTTAAAATCTCACAATACATGGCCCTGTTCATTCTTCCCTTAACACGAATCAGTCGTCCTGTCCCCTTTGCAGAAAAACAAAGCATGATGTTTTCACCCTCATGCTTCACAGTGGATATGGTGTTCTTGGGATGCAACTCAGCATACCTCTTTCTCCAAACACAACGAGTTGAGTTTTTACCAAAAAAGTTCTATTTTTGGTTTGATCTGACCACATGCTTTTCTCCCAATCCTCTTTTGGATCATCCATACGTTGTCTGGCAAACTCTCTGGGGAAACTGATGGTAGCCTTTGTTACTTTGGTCCCAGCTCTCTGCAGCTCATTCATCAGGTCCCCCCGTGTAGTTCTGGAATTTTTGCTCACTGTTCGCATGATCATTTTGACCCCACGGGATGAGATCTTGCGTGGGGCCCCACATCAAGGGAGACTATCAATGCTCTTGTATGTCTTCCATTTTCTTACAATTGCTCCAACAGTTGATTTATTCACACCAACCTGCTTGCCTATTGTAGATTCACTCTTCCCAGCCTGGTGCAGGTCTACTATTTTCTTCCTGGTGTCCTTCGTTAGCTCTTTGGTCTTGGCCATGGTTGGGTTTGGAGTCTGACAGTTTGAGGCTGTGGACAGGTGTCTTTTATACAGATAACAAGGTCAGACAGGTGCCATTAATACAGGTAACGGGTGGAGAACAGAAGAGCTTCTTAATGAAGAAGTTTTTTTTCTCATTTTGTCTCTCATAGTTGAAGTGTACCTATGATGAAAATTACAGACCTCTCTCATCTTTCTAAGTAGGAGAACTTGCACAATCAGTGGCTGACTAAATACTTTTTTGCCCCACTGTGTATATATATATATATATATATATATATATATATATATATATATCCTTGTTTCCTTGTTTTACCCTCAGGACCCCTACAGGATCAAGAACAGTTTGGCTGGTGGATGATTCTCACCACTGCAGGGACACTGACGTGTTAGTGTGTTTTGTCTATGACATTGGTTCACTTCAGTAGCTCACTTGTTGCTCAGTTTATGTTAGTCATTCTCTAATTTTTCATCAGTGCCCACAAGACTCTGCCTACAGGATGCTGGTGGCTGGGTATTTGGACTATTTTCAGTCCAACAGTGACACTGAGGAGTTTAAAAACTCCAGCAGCACTGATGTGTCTGTTCCACTCCTAGCATGTTAGTGTCACTACAGTGCTGAGCATCATCCACAATCCATAGATAGATAGATAGATAGATAGATAGATAGATTTCATTTAACTGGTTAATTGACTATTTAGTATCAGTAAATTAGCTATTGAGTATCTTATCAATTATACCTAAATCAATATGTTTTTTATTTAAGTACAATGCTACCATATTAAACTGTTTTACTGTTTTGCACAAGGAAATGACATCAAGAACATGTCAAACAAGCAAAACAGGCAGACTTGTATGTTGGGTAGGTAAAAAAATAGCGTAAAGGTCTGGTGTAATCAGGCTTACAGCAAGTTGCACAACATGCTGACATTTCCTGATCTGGTGGACCTGTGTGGCTCAGGATGGAGCAAACGGTACACCACAAGTCGGCCAACTCATAGGGACTGAAACTAAAGAAACTTTCACACACAGCTAGTTCATGTGATCTCAATAATTACATTTTGTGCCTTCCAGGAGAGGACTCACACAGTGTACGTGCCTTGTACATGTTTGGTAATTTGTCTTAATAACTTTTTTCTGTACTTCAGTCATATTAATTACTTTAAGGATTTATTCACTTAATTTGTTTAGATTTATTTGATTTATTTAAGGTTATTTTAAAAATTAAGTTATTTTTACATTTGTATGTCTTGAGTAATACCTACTTTAAATATGTAAAGTATTACAGTATTACAGTTTTGTTAAAGAAAGTATTATACCAGAGTTTTCCTTAATCATATTGTGTGACTGAAGAGCACATGGCGGTATAAGTAATTTAAGCAGCTTTTCAGGTTTTTACACAGGGTAAAATATTTACAACCATCGTGATGGTCTCCAAAATAAAATATATTAGTATTATGTGTTATGTAGTAGTAAGTACAGTGTGACTGCAGTATAATCCTATTTAAAATTAGCAGCTTTGTATAAATGAGTATGGGAAATTGTGAAATATGCATAATGTGGTTTTATATACATATGTATATATACATATATATATATATATAGAGAGAGAGAGAGAGAGAGAGAGAGAGAGAGAACATGTAATAAATGACCCAAAAAAATCTACTTTTTTACAGACATTTTTCCATCATGGTGCTGCACTGGACCTCTATACAGCTTTGGACTATTATGTATTCATTACTAAAAGGTAAAAGAGGTGCTTTCTTTTTCAGCCAGTTTCATTTGATATGTTTTTAGATAAATATTTTTTTTAATTATTGATTTTTGATTCTGTAGTGTCATTTTTATATTTTTTATATCAGTCTAAATAGAATTAAAGAGAAAATAAAAATGAGTGAATTAATTATTTCCTATTTGCCTGCTGAACTTAATCCTAACAAAAATGTTTTTCTAACGAGTCTAAATATACATTTACGACAATGATGTGCTATCTTTCATCATACGTTTTGAAACAGGCATATTTTTGAGAACATCTTCTGCAATGCATATTTCACAAGACGTAGGGTGGGAAGGGGGAGGAACTAACTGTGATGTTGATATTTTTCTCTATTTTGATATGTATTTTACTCATTATGAGTCATTCTATTTAAATTAGGCACTTTTTAAGGAAACAGCAAGTGCAAGCTGTTGTCTCATTTGTCAGGCATGCTGTGTTGCCAGGCAAGTGATTTCACGATGATATCACGTTTTGAGCCTGTTTCCCTGGTCAGGGTCACGGGGGGTTCCAACACTTATCCCCAGAGAACCCAGGGCACAGTCACAAGTTCTGATGTGCTAGTCCACCACAAAGGCCACATGAGTTGCTGTGGCATTGCTAGGAAATGATCCTCTGACCAACCTCCATTCCTTCAGTCACAACAATGAATGCTTTCATGTGATGCCCGACCCAAACAATAGGCATCTCATAGAGTTGAACCTAGGTCATGATGTTGTTGGACTGACATGCTCCAGCTAAGAACCCACAGTCATGTTTGCAAGTTTCTGCAATGTGATTGCTGTGGCACAGTAATAAGCAAATTTTTATAAGGTCTGCCCAAAATTGTTTAGTAGTCTCACCATTTCTGTTCCCTATAGACTAAATGTGCACTGTGTCTTGTGTGGAATGTAGGGAATAGTGTTTAAGGGGGTTTAAGGGGGCTTTTTGAGTCTTGGTCCTCCCAAGACTTCTTCCTCATAACACTTAGGGAGTTTTTCCTTGCCACTGTCGCACTAGGCTTGCTCGATTTGGGATTGGACGTAGTTATTAGGAAATAATCTAAACTTGTAAAGTTGCTTTGAGACAATGCTTCATTGTAAAAAAGCGCTATATAAAAAAATCTGACTTGACTTATACTGCAGATGCTTCAAAGTGTTAAGCAGCAAAAATGTGATTCATGCGGTTATAATAATTATCAGCATTTGTATGTCAACCTTATTAACCCATTAATGTTAACAGCCCCTAAGTTTTATATGTATAAAATTAGTTTATCTGTACAGTGGTATCTTGGTTCTCAACCACCTCGGAACTTGTCTAATTCGGTTCTCGATGCACTTTGAGGGGAAAATTTTTTCTCGGTTCTCATCGTTTCAGTCGAAACTCGATTCATGATATATATATATATATATATATATACACACATATATCCACACACACACACACACACACACATAGTGGTAGGTCAGTTGCAGAAGGCCTGTCAAGAACCGAATATATATATATATATATATATATATATATATATATATATATATATATATATGTAGAGAGAGAGAGAGAGAGAGAGAGAGAGAGAGGTGCTAGAAAGTTTGTGAACCCTTTAGAATTTTCTATATTTCTGCATAAATATGACCTAAAACATCATCAGGTTTTCCCCAAGTCCTAAAAGTCCTAAAAGTACATAAAGAGAAGCCAGTATAAAAAAACTATTGAGACAAAAATATTATACTTGGTCATTTATGTATTGAGGAAAATGATCCAATATTACATATTAGTGAGTGGAAAAACTATGTGAACCTTTGCTTTCAGTATCTGTTGTGACAAACCCCCCAAACCCCCCTCCCCGACCCCTGTGCAGCAATAACTGCAACTAAACATTTCCTGTTAGTCTTTTTTAGCCCATTTTTAGGTGACTTGTGTGCTTAGGATCGTTGTCTTGCTGCATGACCCACCTTCTCTTGAGATTCAGTTCATGGACAGATGTCATGACATTTTCTTTTAGAATTCTCTGATATCATCATTGTTCCATCAATGATGGCAAGCCGTCCTGGCCCAGATGCAGAAAAACAGGCCCAAACCATGATACTACCACCACCATGTTTCACAGATGGGATAAGGTTCTTATGCTGGAATGCAGTGTTTTCCTTTCTCGAAACATAATGCTTTCTTTTAAACCAAAAATTTCTATTTTGGTCTCATCCATCCACAAAAACATTCTTCAATTATCTTTCTGGCTTGTCCACGTGATCTTTAGCAAACTGCAGACGAGCAACAATGTTCTTTTTGGAGAGCAGTGGCTTTTTCCTTACAACCCTGCCATGCACACCATTGTTGTTCAGTATTCTTCTGATGGTGGACTCATGCACATTAACATTAGCCAATATCAGAGAGGGCTTCAGTTGTTTAGAATTTACCCTGGAGTCCTTAGTGACCTCGTCAACTATTACATGCCTTGCTCTTGGAGTGATCTTTGTTGGTCGACCACTCCTGGGGAGGGTAACAATGGTCTTGAATTTCCTCCATTTGTACACAATCTGTCTGACTGTGCATTGGTCGAGTTCTGACTATTTAGAGATGGTTTTGTAACCTTTTCCAGTCTGATGAGCATCAACAACTCTTTTTCTGAGCTCCTCAGAAATCTCATTTGTTTGAGTCATGATACATTTCCACAAATATGAGCTGTGTAGAGCAGACTTTGATAGATCCCTGTTCTTTAAATAAAACAGGTTGCCCACTCACACCTGATTATCATCCCATTCAAATTAACTGCTAATCCTAGAGTTTCACATACTTTTGCCACTCACTAATATGTAATATTGGATCATTTTCCTCAATAAATAAATGAATGTATAATATTTTTGTGTCATTTGTTTAATTGGGTTCTCTTTATCTACTTTAGGACTTGTGTGAAAATCTGATGATGTTTAGGTCATATTTATGCAAAAACAAAAGGGTTCACAAACTTTAAAGCACCACATTTTTTGCTGCTCAATTTGATCTTAAGCATATAGTTTTTGCATTAAAATATCCCACACAGCTACACAAGGGGACAATGTAAGCTTCAGAAGAATATATGTATTACTGTTTAATAATTCAATAACATTATTGTCATCGTGTCTTACCTTGTTTGCTACAGAACATCAGAAGGCTACCTTAGGTGCTGCATTCAGAACACAAAAAATAACTGTGATTACAAGAATGATACCTTTTTAATGCTAAACATTAAATGTATTAGGTTATAAGAAACAACATGTGCAAGCTGTCATATCATGTGTCATCTGACGAACTATGTTTGTGTGTTTACATGGCAGAATCTGCAATATGTTTATACATCTATATATTTTTTTCCCATAGATGTCAGTGTGTCAGCATGTGCTGATGTGCACAGTCCATACGAAGTGGTCCCTTTTGGTTCACCAGTCACAGCTTCCTGCCACATTAAAGAAGACTGTCCACTAACAAAAGACCAAGAATTTGTAGTGAAGTGGAATCTCAATGCTGCTTTAATCTACAGCAGTAAAGGAAGCCAGGATAAGAAAGACTATGAAATCCTCATATCCAACTTCTCTGAGAGCCGAGCAGAACTGGAGTGTTTGGTCTGCTTACAGGATAATTGCAACATAGTAGGCGGTGTTACAATCAAAACAGCACGTAAGGACTTTTTTGTATGGGTTTTCTTATACACACTGTTCTCACCCAATGATCATTACTGAGCTGAGAATTAAAGTACATCTGTCCTCTCATTTGACATCATTATATTAGTATTATTATTATTTTTACATCCAAGAAAATACTAAAATGCCCAAGTCTGGCTCACATGGAAGAACAACTATCCCTAAATTGTCCCAAGTACTAATAAATTATGTTTTAGAGTTAATTTGCTGGGTTTTTTTTGTTTGTTTGTTGTTTTTTGTCATTTATTTAATAATGTCCCATGGTCATAGAAACCCCTGGTTTGGTGTCACTGACCTAACCCCCATGACTCAAGAAGTGAGGTGGCAAGACAGAAACACATTGCATCAGCAGAGGTAGGGTATGAACTAGGTGGCTCAGTATGTTCAGTACTGCTCTACCACTGAGGCACTCTGGTAGTCCACCTCTGGTGAGGTGAGATTTGAGTTGCATTGTTTTGGGTAGATATTTATATTTTCATTTAGCAGATGCAATTACAATTGATACAAAGCACCCGACATGCCCGACAGTACCATGACCTCTGCACCACCATCAGATAAACATATAGCTTTATCAGTCTCCGAATTTACATGGATTTACACATCTGTGAACTGGATTTATTTGTTTATTTAACATTGCATTAGGATCAATGACTAGGTTACAGCAATACCTTGATACATCCACTACGTTGCCTAATTCAGGATTAATATCCTGAATTTCCACCTCTCCAGATGGTTTCTGAGTCTCAGAGTACCTTGGGTCATGGGAGCTGGGTCTGTGGGGAGTTCCAGACCAGGGGTGCTCCCATGGGACAATTAATAGCCAAACCCGTCATAAAACATTAAAATTTAGGGTATTTATAAATGATTTTGACTGTGTCCCAAACTGTATACTCCAATGCTAAATGGCATGTCAAATTAGTGTCCTACTGGATCATGTTGTTGGTATTCTGGCACACTATGTAGTACACAGTATACAATTTGGCATGAAGACTTTTGTTTGTTAGCAGGTTGGCAGCTGGGATTTAACGCTTCTCATCACTCATTCATTCATTTTCATTAATCCTGCTCTGCTTAATTCAATTCAGCCTCATGGGAAGCTAGAGTGCAGAGCAGGAACCAACCATAGGGCACCAATTCATCGCAGAACACACTTGCACACACACATGAACACTCACACATATTGGGATACTTTATAGAGACCAATTAATCTAACACAGCCTTTTGGTTGTTGGAGGAACCCAGACTACCCCAGGAAACCCACACAGAACAGGAACACATGCAAACTCCGCATGTGTTCCTCGGTTCTGGGTCGAGCATTGAACCTTGGTTTCTGAAAGCTGTGTGGCTATAGCTCTAAGAACTGCTCCATTGTGTAGCCCAAAATAATATAATTATGAGATGAGAGCACATTAATGGCAACACAGTGGTCTAATTACCAGTTGTAAACTTAGGTTTTATTAATTGGACCGATCCAACAAGATTTTTTTTTTTTTTTTTATTTATGATGATTGCTGTTTTTATGTTGTACATTTCACAAATAGCAATGGTTTTCCCATACAGTTACTACACCAAAAGTTGCTAGGTGGCTTTTAGAACAAGTGGCTCATTTTTTAATTTGTAGTCGTGATTTCTTTTTAAAGGCCCTCCATCAGCTCCGCAGAACTTGAATTGTCAGTTAAATCTCACTGAGCCATGTATTCTGTTGTGTAAATGGGACCCTGGTCAAGAAACAGAGGATATTCCAGTAAAATACACCCTCCAAACTGAAAACAGGTATATATGTTGTACCTGTATAATCACCTTGTCTTTTGATGCATTCCATCACATTTATATTCAGATTCAACAATTGATTTGTTGGGTTTTTTCCAGTGTGTCATCCCAGAAGCTCACTTATACTCCAGAAGCTAAGGAGCACTTCTTCAAGGTTCCACGTGTCAGCTTCAGTGTTTTTACCAAGTTGAAAGTTTCTGTGGTGGCAGAGAATGCCGTGGGACAAGCTACCTCTGAGCTAGTTCTGATGCCTTTGGAAACAGGTTAGAACAGCACTTCAGGGAATTATACGAGGCTATTGTGATTTCTCACTGGTTATCTATATATATTCATTATTTGTTTCCTTCACAGCTACGTTTGATGCTCCACAGATTCTTGCGATTGGATCAAACAAGTTTGGCTGCCTACTGCACATTTGGAGTCTCGCAGAAAACCAGAAGTGGATAAGCAAGGCTTTCCTTGTAGAGATAAACCTTAAACCCATAAATAACATGGACAAAGAAATTGTAATAACCTTTACTACCACATCATTTCCACACTTAAGTTTTCAGTAACAATATGTGGTTGCAGAAATTCAGTTCATGCTGAAATATCTCATTACAAATTCCATATGTGTCAGTTTCTTATATGTTAGAGTTGCGTGAAAATAATAGTTAGCAACATATAAAACTAAAACTCATCAGAAAGGGCAGGAATTCTGTTGAACTGAATTGTGAATTCTAAATGTGATCTTACCTTCAAACTGGGTCATAATTATACAAATCCTGCTTAAAATATTGATTAATCTTATCCCTGGCTAGAAATTGTTTACAAACCATAGTGCTGAACAGCTGGTAGAAGTTACATTAACATCTCCCAGAGCTGTTGATCAACCTTGGAGAACAGTGAGAAACTTTAGACTTTATCTCTTGCATGAACATTCCCCTTCAGGTCATTTCACAATATTTTATATTGGGTTATGGTCTGGACTCTCACTTGGCTATACCAGTATTTTGTGTTTATATGTATGTTGGCTCCTTCACATCCAACTTCAGTTAATATTCAGGGGATGTACTGTTACCATGATATTGTCCTGTAAAGTGTCTTGATACCATTTCTGATTGTCGTAAGACATCCAGTCCCAGCAAATTCATACAGTTGAGATGATATAGACTCTTAAACTATGATATATTTAGGTGTGTTCTTATTAATGTGTGTTGATTTCATTGTGTCCAATAGGTACTCTCCAGAAAAACCATACCTGGCAGGATACAGGTATGTGAACTGCTGGATGGGTTGACGTATGAATCCAAGATGAGGATAAGGTATCACAGCAGTGGACCATGGAGTGAGTGGAGTCAACCTGAGATGGCTACCACACCCATTAAGGGTATTTATAGTTCTCTTCCATTATTTTTTAATAACTCCTCATATAAGATAATAAGTCAATGTTATTTATGTCATTTCACTCAATGTCTTTTTAAGTAATAATTTAAACATATGACACATATCATATTATTCTACAAAACCCACTTGCTTGAAAGTTTGTGAACACTTTAGAATTGTCTGCATAAATTTGACCTAAAACAACATTGAATTTTCAGGTCCTAAAAGTAGATAAATAGAAATACAATTAAACAAATGAGAAGAAGTGTTATATTTTGTCATTTATTTATTGAGGAAAATTATGCAATATTACATATCTGTGAGTGGCAAAGATATGTAAACCTTTAGGATTAGCACTTAATTTAAACTTAATTTAATTTAAAGTCTGATCTTCAGAACATGTGTGTGGAAGTGTATTATGGTATGAACAAAAAAGCTTTCTGATGACCACAAATGCTCTAGAGGCTGGAAAAGATTACAACCCCATCTTTAATGTGTTTACACTCCATCATCAACAAAGATCACTCCAAGAACAAGGCATGTAATTGTCAGTGAGCTCACAAAGAAACTCAGGGTAACATCTAAGCAACTAAAGGCCTCTCTCATGTTGTCTAATGTTAATATGGGTCCACTGGCAGGAGAACAGTTTTGCTCTCCAAAAAGAACATTGCTGCCCATCAAGTGGCACATGGACAAAGGCTATTGAAAGAACATTTTGTGGACGGATGAGACCAAATTATAACTTTTTGGCTTAAATGAGAAACGTTATGTCTGGAGAAAGAAAAAACACCGCAGAACATTCTAAGAACATTCTCTCATCTGTAAAATATGGTGGTGTTAGTAATATGGTTTTCGCCTGTTTTGCTGCATCAGGGCCAGGATGACTTGCCACCATGGATGGAGTTCTCAAAGACAACGTCCTGATGTTAATTTAATAGAAGTGTCATACATGAAGTTAATGTAAAGAAACCCAACAACATACCTGAGTTGTATCAACAGTTACAGTTACTGCTGCACAGGGGGTCACACCAGATGCTGAAAGCAAAGGTTCACATACTTTTGCCACTCAATATGTAATATTTGATCATTTTCCTCAATAAATAAATATATGAAGTATAATATTTTGTCTCATTTGTTAATTGGATGCTGTTTTAAGACTTGTGTGAAGATCTGATGATGTTTTAGCTTTAGCTCTAGTTTTAGCTGATGAGTTTTTATTTTACACTGTCACCTCTGGCTGCTCATTTAGAGTTGAGACACTGCTTGTTGTAAAGCTGTTTTGAAAATTCAGGTATCTAATGTTAAAATAACTGTTTATATAAATTGAACCTGAATTGAAATCACTTAATTACTATGCTGGAATGTGGCCCTCCAGGATTGGAGTTGTGCAGCCTGAAAGTGCAGGTCTCTAAATAAAACAGTTTGACAAGTAATAAAACCATTAATGATGCAAAAAAGGAAAAATTAAAAAAAAATAAAAAATATTGAATAACTTATATGTGAATTCAGATTTTCACAAATGTCATCAGGAAAATGAAGAAGAATCTTTATTTTGGCATGTTTTTAAGAAGCGTGGGTTTAATAAAAAAAATTTAATAATAATAATTATTATTATTATTCTCCATGAATATATGTTGCTTTTATTAAAATTTAAAAATGTACTAAATTTATGAAATTGTATTTGAAAATACATATCTATAGTACGAAATGTCTACTGTTGACATATATCTATCTATCTATCTATATCTATATATATATATAAATAAAAAAATAAATAAAAAAAAATATATATATATATATAAAATATATAAAATATATATATATATATATATATATATATATATATATATATATATATATATATATATATATCTCATTTTAGACAATTACTGTTGCAAATAAAAAAATGCATATCACATTCATTTGAAATATTTCAAATTACCATTACCAAAATCTAATTTGCCATTAACCCAAATGTAAGGCAGCAGAATCATTTGAAATCTTAGTCTTGCTCTGACCAGTCTTTTGACTGCAGTATAAACTATGAACACTTCATATGAGCTCCTGTAACTACAACAATCAATCGCATCCTCTTGGTATTTGGTTGTAATTTAAATTCAAAGCAATCCACATAACACAGCAGGACTAGTGCTTGGCATATAGAAGAGTCAGTGGAATCCATTCCAGATATCTCATAGAAGGAATAAGAAAACAGTATCCCTGCTGCTGTGAGTTGTTTTTAATATGAGCTCAGGTTGACTCTAAAGCCAATTTTTCCAACCTTTCACTCCTTGAGTATAAAATATAGATATTTTATGGATACAGTGCATTTGCTTAGCAACAGCTCGATTTATAAACGTATCAACGGGTCTCTCACCTGATTGCAGGTCAAGCAAAATTGAGTTAATTCAGATCCACCAAGACATGAATCCTGGGAAAAAGCAGGCACAATGTTATTGATAAACTTTATTGCTGATCCTAGAAGCTTGAATTAATTCTGTCTGAAGTCAGGTCTAATGTTTTACAACCAAACTTATAATCTCTCTCTCTCTCTCTCTCTCTCTCTCTCTCTCTCTCTCTCTCTCCCTCCAACTCGCATTAAAATATAGCACTATAATTGGCATAATTGCATAAAGTAAATCATTTACATCTTTTAGTAAGAAAAGTGTGGGTCAGGTTATAACTGTCTTTTGATGGTATTAATTTATACTCTTGAACTATTTTAGTCTAAATAAAGCAGACTCACACTAAATGTATATATTGGTATCGACCCCACCTTGTATTCTGCATTGTTAAGCAGAAACAGAACAAACATCACATTAAGACAAGCAAAATAAAGAAGAACAACTCTTTTCTTATTATATACGATATATATTTGTAAACCTAAGTCTTTTTGTAATCTAACATATTCATATGTATCTTGCTATCTACAAATTATTTAGAGTGCAGTATTTGAGATGTGAGAACAGTCTGTGCTATGGTGTCTCTAAAAGCTTTACTTAATGACAGCACAAGTAGATGATAAAAGCCTTAATGTACTGATGTGCCCTATACTAGCCATTCTCTTTTCAGCTCCCACTGGTCGACTGGTCACATTGCTGAAGCTACAAGGGCAGCCAGGAAACAGGAATCAGACAGCTCAGCTTTTCTGGAAGGTGAGAACCCAACAAATACAACACTTCCCAAAGCTGTGAGGGATTGGTTATTGGAGCCAAAAGCTCCATGAACTAATCGATTTTAAATTTTGGCTTTTTACAAGCACGGTCACTCCTGTGTCAGTGGCATGTTGATGACCAGAAACAAGCAGATATTAAACAATATGGATTGATTTTGTACAGTACAATTACCTAAGCCATTACTAACAAATAAAAATAAAGTAACAGCAAAACTTAACATTTAGATAAATTGCTAAAACAGAGCTTAAGATCCAAAATCCTTACACAGATGCTTATATTCCTTATTAATACTAGGGTTCATCTGAAGTACCGTCTACTTATAAAGGTTAAATTCTCTAAAAATTAAACAAACCAAGAAAATTTAATAGTTCCACTCATCCTTTAATGAAAAAACTGGATTTGGGGTTTTCACCTTTCTAAAGATGTTACTACAGCCTTGTGGACAATCGCATACAGAACAATTCCTAATGCAGAAGGTGTTAGGAATCTAAACCAGCAAACTGCTTGCACTGTTGAAGACACTATGTTAAAGGGACATATTTGAATTATTGCCATTTCGAGAGAACATACATATACGACCTTAATACACTGTCCAGATAATGCATGTCTACTTAATACTACAAAATTACGGACTCTTAGGTGGCGCAGCAGCAATTCGCTAGCCTTCAGTCACTGTGACCCCAGTTCAAGTCTCGGTAGCTCCTTCTGTCAGGCCTGGAATAGACAAAGTCGGACCTTACTGATGGACTGATGGCCAGACAGGAGAGCATCCTTTGGCATTGCAACAGCCTTCCAAGGCCAGAGTAATGAAGTGGTGCCTTGTACTGGTTACGCATTTACTTGCACTCTGTGAACTCTATGATAAGATCCAGATCTGGACAAAGCAGCGGTAAAATGGGAAATTAATAATAAAAATAGTAGGTGAAGTTGGTATAATGTAAATTAATTAAGAATAGGGCAGGTGTAGCTAATAAAATTTGCCTTAACATTCAAAAAAGTGTGCAATTTAAAGTTTTCCAGATACACAGTGAAAGAGATTACTTTTATTGTTTACTTGTATGTTTGAAATCCGAAAGATCTTGAAACTGTTTGCAAAATGATTCCAAAACTTGTCTCTCACCTAGCACGTCCAACACTTGAATTTACTTTTTTTTCCAAGAAATAAAGCTTACAGATACTTGCATTAGAAAGTTTCATACATTTATTTTATTTTCTTCTTTCTGTTCACTTGCATGATCTTTTCATTCCATTTTGAAATTGCTTAAACTTGCTGTCATATATGATTAAGAAGTCTCAAAATGTGTTTACTGGTTTTCAGATGGTAAGGGCTACAAATGGTGTGACGACTGTAAGGGCTTGACTACCTTGATAAAACCATTGTTTTGCAATGCTCCTCCAGATATTTATGTCACAATCGTGTTCTTTCAGCCATCTTCGCAGTTTCGTGCGAACAGCATGAACGTGTCGTATGCTGTCTCACTGAAGGGGAAGAACGTGTGTGTCACAGTTCAGCAACACTGCTCTTTCCCAATCCCGGCAAGGAGCAGGAACGTCTTGCTGACGGCTATGAACGCAGCAGGGAAGTCCAACCCTACTGATGTGCTAGTGTACAGACGCACAGGTAGCTTTTACACGTTGTGTGTGTCTGTGTGTGTGTGTGTGTGTGTGTGTGTGTGTGTGTGTGTGTGTGTGTGTGTGTGTGTTAAACACTGTGTGTTTACACTGAAATTTTGCATTGCTTTCCTTTTCTATTGCAAGTCTATTGTTCATATACAAATACAAAATTGATGTTGTATATTTCTATATTTTCTATGTATCTGTTAATATATACTGTGTATATATATATAATATGTTTAAGGATATAATGCAGATCCTTAACAGTTTCACACTTTACTGCAGATCCAAAAATGCCTTTTACTTTTCCTCTTTTTTTTCTCAGCGTAAGTATATAAAAATAAACAATATAATGAATAAATATAGACTGATTGTGTTTGATTTTCAGACATGGATCCTGTCACTTTTCTGAGAGCTCTTCCAGAATCTGAAGACTCCCTGTTGACAGAATGGACAAGTCTGGTTCCGTCAGCTGTTAGTGCTTTTGTATTAGAGTGGAAAGCACTGACTGAGGAAAACTCTGATCTTCTCTTCTTCGAAATTGTGGACAAAAATCAGACCAGCTTTGTAATCTCAGGTAAAAATGAAATTCTCTGCCTTGAATCCAAATCTCATATATTAGTGTTTGCTTGGTGTAAGTGCTCTGACTCTTTGTATCGATTTCAGGTCTTGAGCCCTATACGCCTTATGAAATTTCTGTATATCCAAAGTATAAGGACGGTGTAGGTCGGTCCCGTAGCACCATTACATACACAAAGGAGAAAGGTACGCAACAGAGGACACTACAGCGCTTATGAATGTGTTTTAGATAATGATACAACACTTCCCTCTAGTGGACTAGTGCCAAATCTGTATCTGTGTAATAATAATAATAATAATAATAATAATAATAATAATAATAATAATAATGAGCTGCTCTAACAATGCTGATTGCATGATCACAGCCCCCTCTGTATCACCAACGATGAAATTTGGAGAGATCGGCCCTTCTTATGTGGAGATTTCCTGGGATGAAATCCCTTTGCAAGAGAGAAATGGAGTCATTACAGGCTATACGATTTTCTACTGGAATGAGAAAAACAATACAGGTATGTACAAATGTTGGGATGGTACCAATTTAAAGACACAAAAAAATGTATTAACCAGTAACATCAGTTGATTTGATTTTCCTGGACAAAATTAAAGCAAGTATTAATAGATTTTGCAGTAGCTAGCACGGTCACCTCACAGCTCCAGAGATCCCAATTCCTGACTGGACTACACCTGTGTGTTCTCCCTGTGTGGGTTTCCTCCCACATTCCAAAAATATTTTAGATCAATTGAATTGTCTGTCTGTCTGTCTACCCTGCAATAGTTTGGCACTCTGTCTAGGGTGATTCTCAATTTGTGCTCTAGGCTGCAGGTTATGCCCTGGCTCCCGCAACCCTAAACTGGATTAAGTGGGTAAAAAATTAATGGATAAACGATTGATGGTTAAAGAGGACATATAGTAACTAACATGATAGTAAAGTTTCCTAAAATCACAGCTCATAAAAGTTATATAAAAAACATAAGGAAACTGACCTTCACAAGTGATTAAAAATTGAAGAAATATTGAAAATATTAATTATAATTGAATACAGCACATGGACATTTCACAGTTCTTCTTACTTATGTAAAGAGTGAATTGTAATTATGTATGTAATTCAATAATTGTATGTAATTCAATAGAAAATCTGTAAACTAAACAACAAAGTATGACATAATAGTTATAGCAATAAAAAATACACATGCTTAACCTTTTTTAAGTAAAAATAAGAATCCTCATTTATAACTTATTTTCACTTACCTTGGAATTCGAACTTGTTCCAATTCCAATTTGTTCAAAAGTGAGAACCACATTTCCCCATAAGAAGTATTGTAAATAGGATTTATCCGTTCCTGACCCTCAAATGTATTTACTGGTTAAAAACACGATTAAAAACACGAATAAAGCAAAGGAAGGTAATATAATAATAATAATCAATTAGTATATGAAATCATTTAAATATAAAGACATGAAATAAGTTCAAATTAAGTGAAACTTTCTAGCCACTGAGGCAAATGCAGTTTTGGCATTTCTTATCACTGGGACAGTGGCGCCAAGACTGAGTGTGTGTCTAATATCGCACCCGTGGACTTATATAATATAATATACATAATATAATAATACAATACAAAATACATAATAAGCTATGATCACGCCCTAGTTTGTCTTTGTCTTTTGGGTTTTATGGCAATTGGCATACTGCGTTGGTGCATAATCCCCACTGATTGGACTGGATTGTCTTTAGAAGATCACATCATTGTTTTATTTATGTTCGAATTTGGAGGCAAATGTTTAATGTGCAAATTCTTTGAGTGAGGAGACGTTCGATTTCTGAGGTTCCGCTGTATTTTACAAACAGCTGCCATTTGTCATTTGGGTTTTAGGAGTGGAAACTGTTGTACATTTCCTTGGCTGTTTTCCAATTAATTGGCATTGTTTTCATGAAGTCCTAGACACTGAAGTAACAAAGACACATGTGGTCCTGAAACATCTTCAGCCTTCCTCCATCTACGAAATCATGCTCATGACTAGCTCCCAGGGTGGAAGTGTGAACAGCTCCACTGTGACTGTGAAAACCACATCTGTTGGTACGTAATGATTCCAGATTTTGATTGTTGCAAGATTGTTGGTTTCACATAAACAAGCTTTTTTAAAATACATGCCATTCTTTTCAGACGCCTTTGGATTAGTTCTAATTGTCATCCCGGCCTCCATTGGGATTTTTCTTCTCTTCTTTGCTGCATTTACCTGTTTCTGTAGTAATAAGTGGTGAGTCTTTTTGAAACACAAACCGATTAGTTTCAAACGCAAAGAACTAGGTTAGATTTAATTGTATTTTTGTTACAGGATAAAGAAGTATCTGTGGCCAATGATTCCAGATCCAGCCAATAGTAATATTAGGAAGTGGACAGCTGCTGAATCGCTGGAAGTATGATCAATTTGTTTTTGTGTCTTATGCAACATATAGGAACATATTTCTGACATATTTCTGACGTTACTTATTTGTCTAGAACATGTCTCTTTTTACAGCATGTGAAAATGTCTTGCTGTTATGAGACTGCAGTTATTACACTGACCTTCACATTTTTGTATGAGTTTATTTTAACCATTATATACTAATAGCCAAAAGTATATAGACACCCATTCTAATTACTGGATTCATCCACACCCACAGTGGCACTATAGCATCGAGCTTCTCCACAGACAAACAATGGTGGTAGAAATGTTCATACTGAAGAGTTCAGAGACTTTAAATGTGGCACTGGCATAGAAAGTCACCTTTAGACAAGTCAATTAATCAGTCTGCCCTACCAGAGGTGATGCCGTCAACTCAACTCTATTTTTGTGAAGTGAGATGATGTAGAGACAACAATGGCTCAGCCATGATATACAAGCTGGCTGGGCATGAAGTACTGTGCATATCACATAAAAATGTATATGCCTAGTTAATATTCAGATGTCATATGTCAAACTATGGTTTCTATTTTCCAGAAACCATGCACTGTAGCATCTTTGGACTCTAGCTACCGATTTTTCTAATTAGTTTATCTTTCTATTAATGTAGCTTGTATTTCTGCTTCCATATTGTATTGAGCATAAACAGCCACTATAAGCAATCTACAAACCACACAAAAATCACATAAATCAAATAATATGTGATATTACCTGCGCAAAGCACGCCATTTTTGGACTGCAGCTGCTAGAGCAATGGAGCATCTAGCAGTCAAACTGATTCATCTGCATTTGGCGGATGCAAAAAAGCCTGGACGCAACAAATGGACCAAGACCATGTTAATGCCCATGGGGTTGGTCCTCTATGTGAATATTATGTGTTATTGTAGAACTGGAGCTCTACAGGAACACATATACAGTACCACTCAAAGGTTTGGACACACCTTGGACTCATTCAGTGTTATTTCTTTACTTCTATTATTTTCTAAATTTCATATTAATTTTGAAGACATCAAAACTATGTATGGAATTATGTAGTAAAGAAAAAAGTGTTAGACGAAATTTTTTATACTTCAGATTTCACCTTTTGCTTTGATGACAGCTTTGCACACTCGTGGCATTCTCTCAATCAGCTTTACAAGGTGATCACCTGGAAAGGGTTTCAATTAACAAGAGGGCATAGTTCAGAGTTAACTTGAGGACATTCATGCCTTCTTAATGTGTTTGCAACCATCAGCGTTGTTGTGCAGAGGTATGGTTCAAACACAGAATCTAAAGTATAAAACTTATTCCGGTTTGTTTAACACTTTTTTGTTTACTACATGAGTCCATGTGTTCCCTCAGTTATGATGTCTTCAATATCAATCTGCAATAGAAAACATTAAAAAAATAAGGAAAACCTTGAGTGAGAAACCTTGGTGAGAAACATATATACAGTGGGGCAAAAAAGTATTTAGTCAGCCACAGATTGGGCAAGTTCTCCTACTTAGAAAAATGAGAGAGGTCTGAAATTTTCATCATAGGTACACTTCAACTATGAGAGACAAAATGAGGAAAAAAGAATTTAATTGTAAATCACGGTGGACAATAAGTATTTGGTCAAAAACAAAAGTTCACCTCAATACTTTGTAACATAACCTTACTTGGCAACGAAAAAGGTCAAACGTTTCCTGTAAGGTTCGCACACATTGTAGCTGGTATTTTGGCCCATTCCTCCATGCAGATCTCCTCTAGAGCAGTGATGTTTTGGGGCAACACGGACTTTCAACTCCCTCCACAACTTTTCTATGAGGTTGAGGTCTGGAGACTGGCTAGGCCACTCCAGGACCTTGAAATGCTTTTTTTGAAGCCACTCCTTTGTTGCCCGAGCGGTGTTTTTGGGATCATTGTCATGCTGAAAGACACAGCCACGTTCCATCTACAATGCTGTCACTGATGGAATGAGGTTTTGGCTTAAAATCTCACGATACATGGCCTCGTTCATTCTTCCCTTAACATGGATCAGTTGTCCTGTCCCCTTTGCAGAAAAACATGCAACATTCTACTTCCTCCAAACATGACGACTTGAGTTTTTACCAAAAAGTTCTATTTTGGTTTCATCTGACCACATGATATTCTCCCAATCCTTTTCTGGATCATCCATATGCTCTCTGGCAAACATCAGACGGGCCTGGACATGTACTGGCTTAGGCAGGGGGGGACACCTGGAACTGCAGGATCTGAGTCCCTCTCGGTGTAGTGTGTTACTGATGGTAGCCTTTGTTACTTTGGTCCCAGCTCTCTGCAGGTCATTCATCAGGTCCCTCCTTGTAGTTCTGGGATTTTTTCTCACCATTCTCATGATCATTTTGACCCCACAGGATGAGATCTTGCTTGGAGCCCCAGATCGAGGGAGATTATCAATGGTCTTGTATGTCTTACAATTGCTCCTACAGTTGATTTATTCACACCAACCTGCCTGCCTATTGTAGATTCACTCTTCCCAGCCTGGTGCAGGTCTTACACAATTTTCTTCCTGTGTCCTTCGACATCTCTTGGTCTTGGGCATGGGTTGAGTTTGGAGTCTGACGGTTTTTGAGGCTGTGGACCAGGTGTTCTTTTATACAGATAACAAGGTCAAACAGGAGCCATTAATACAGGTTAATGAGTGGAGGACAGAAGAGCTTCTTAAAGAAGAAGTTACAGGTCTGTGAGGAGCTATAAATCTTGTTGTTTGTGAGTGACCAAATACTTATTTTCCACCCATGATTACAATTAACTATCTAAAAAATCCTACAATGTGATTTTCTGGATTTTTTTTTTTCTCATTTTGTCTCTCATAGGTGAATTGTACTTATGATGGAAAATTACAGGTCTATATATTATATATATATATATATATATAGCTCAAAAAAATAAAGGGAGCACTTAAACAACACAATATAACTCCAAGTAAATAATCACATATCTATTATCACATATTTTAGGCCATGCAGTGTGTTTAATTGTTGTTTTAGTAAGGGCTTTAATGTTCTTTCATGTTCCTCAGATGTATGTAATAAATCACATGACACTTCTTTCTTCAAGGGCATTACATCCTTTAAAGAGTTCAGAGACCCTACGCTGGTATACATTTCCCACTTCAGTCTTCTGAGTTTGACTGAGAAAGAGTTGTGGAAAGGAGATGAGAGCTTCAAGAGTGGCAAGTGGGCTTATGATGGTGGAAGTTCTGATGAAACCCTCAGTGATTCCTCCCATGATTCAGAAAACTGTAACTCCGAGCAGCAGAGTGAGTCTGTGCCATATGCCACTGTGGTATTTTCGGAGCCATACCGGACCCAGCCTGTCCCTCCAGCAGTCTACCTGCGATCAGACTCCACACAACCCCTACTTAGTGAAGAAGAGCCTTCCACTCCTCACCTGTATGAGCACATCTCCAACCAGGCCACTCATCCTGATGTACAGAACTTTCCAGCTTTTCAAGATGATTTTAGTGGTGGAGAAAAGGCTTCACTTCACTGGGAGGATTTTCCTATGCTCAGTTCTTTGGAACTTACAAGCATTAACAGTAAGATTTAACTTACTTGAACTGAACTTAAAAATCAAATCATCGTATACAGATTGGTTTTTAGGTGAAATTAGTCATCAGAGCACAAGAGTCAATATATTCAGAGAGCGTAACATTTCACCATTAACACTCATTGTAAACCAATCACATTCCATATTTTAATGTTTAGTTACTATCGGAGCTCAATTTGTGAGCTCCGAGCTCCAGTGCCTTTAAACTGAAAGAATATGGCTGAATCTAAAATGGCTCTCTGTGTAGTGTAGTGTAGTGTATGCAGCTTGAAATAATGGCATTCACACCCACACCTTTTATCGTACAATACTTATAAAATAGAAGGGTCTTTCAGCTTACCCATAAGGCTACTTAAATATTTTAGAATGACATAATATGTCCATGTGACTTATTACAATTAACTGGCATTGTCTCCATGTTGACAGTCTAGTACATGCTAGATAATGTACTTTACAATCCAGAACTATGACAGAGGAAAGGATATGGCTGCACTTTGAGTCCATATTAATGAAGACTAGTAAAATTCCATCTTAATCATGTTTAGTTGGAGGTAACTCAGCAAATATTTTTTTTCCTTGTGCAGTTCAGTTTTTCAAATAATGCAAGTAAATGATAGAGGCTATATACAATCACAAATTCTTTATTTGGAACACTATTTTAATACTAGGTAGGGCTTTGTTTTTCTCTCAGCCTCAAGTTTTTTTCATGATATGGATTACACTATGTAGAAAACATTCCGCTCCATGTTGACATGATTACGTCTCACAATTCTTGCATCCTAAATGTGTTGGATTCAAACTCAGTGACTGGCAAATGCCATTGAACTCATTGTCATGTCTGTGAAACGAGTTTGAGATGACTTTGCATTGTGACATGGTGAATTATCATTACGGATGTTGTCATTGGAAGATGGGTAATTTGTGGCACTGAAGGGATTTTTCCAGTTTTCATCCGTCCAGTGCTCAGGGAGTATGTGTAGATATATATATATATATATATATATATATATATATATATATATATATATATATATATATATATATCATTTCTATTACTGATCTTAACATCATCCGCCTTGCACAAGCACGTCATCATTACCAATGAAGCACAACACTGGCTACTACAAAGTACTTATCAATTCAACCTGTGACACGCCCAAACTAACATTGATTCAGCAGTACTGTATATAGCACCTAGATACAGTATGCAGATATCTACTGCCAGATATGTGCTATTACAGTACATATTGTTTATTTCTCATTTTTACTTTTTACTTTTTTTATTTCACTTTTTACTTTTTTATTTTCACATTTATACAGCATATTTGAAAAAAATGAAATATGATTTAACTAAGAATACAATGATTTAAACTGTCTCTGAATTATCTGCGGTGCTTATTGGTGGCCTGCTAGCTCGCTGCTATTGGTAACTATGCTGCAATACTCTGTACTTGAAATGATAGTAATAATGGAGGAGTTTTTAAGACTTTTGTAGGGACAAAAAGCAAATAAAATAACATTTTTCACATATTATTGATTATTGATTGCTTAAAATGATTTGTTTAGAGTTTGTACACTGTAGGCCTATACAGGTACTACTGTCAGAAAGGTGCAGTTATGAAATATTGTCTATTTTTACTCACTTGTTAAACTGCTGTATTACTGTTTCAATTTTATTAATAGACACATCATGTTTATTCTAGCCATTTCTTACATTTGGCCCTATGTCACTGCTGCTAATAATAAGGACCAAACTGCAGGAAAACTATCACATCCGACAATTGTAATTGGTGGTGTGTTTTTGAGTAAACTGATCTGTGGCTAGATTTGGTTAGAAAGTTGATGCATCACTAGAGCAAGCTGGGTGTCTTGTTACAGCTTCTTGAAACAGCAATATAATGCTGTTTATGATACAAAAGTTACATAAAAACTGATATTTACTTTTCTATGGTTTGTTGGATGACTGAATGTTCTTGTTTTGAAATATACATTTAATCATTTTAAATATATTTTCTTATGACAATATATTATTTTTTTAAGCAAGCCTGTGATATAATAAATGCAATTTGATGTATTTCTAAGATTTTGATGTAACTCTTGCAGTAGCATATTTTATTAAGCTCAAGCTAGCATGGACAAGACACAAGACTGTTTAAAACTTGATGATCCATGTTATCCCAACATGATCTCACAGTACTCCAAAGAACATTGTTCAACCCACACACACAGACACACACACACATAAAAAGTGTTGCCCCCTTCCTGATTTCTTGGTTGGTTTTTTTGCATGTTTGTCACACTTAAAGTGTTTCGGAACATCAAACCGATTTAATTATTAGTCAACAACACAAGGAAACACAAAATGCGAAATGCAGTTTTTAAATGGTGTTTATTATTAAGGGAGAAAAATCCAAACCTACATGGCCTTGTGTGAAAAAGTGATTGCCCCCTAAACCTAATAACTGGTTGGGCCACCCTTAGCAGCAAACAACTGCAACCAAGCGTTTTGCGATAACTTTGCAATGAGTCTTTTACAGCTCATTGTGGAGGAATTTTGGCCACTCATCTTTGCAGAATTGTTGTAATTCAGCCACATTGGAGGGTTTTCCAGCAATGAACGGCCTTTTTAAGGTCATGCCACAGCATCTCAATAGCATTCAGGTCAGAACTTTGACTAGGCCACTCCAAAGTACTCATTTTGTTTGTCTTCAGCCATCAGAGGTGGACTTGCTGACTGTGTTTTGGATCATTGTCCTGCTGCAGAACCCCAAGTTCGTTTTCAGCTGAGGAGGTCATGAACAGATGGTCGGAATTCTTCTTCAGGATATTTTGGTAGACAGCAGAATTCATAGTTCCATTATCACAAGCAAGTCTTCCAGATGCTGAAAGCAAGAAAAACAGCCCCAGACCATTCACACTACCACCACCATTATTTAATGCTGCTATAATGTTCTTTTTCTGAAATGCTGTGTTACTGTTTTATGCCAGCAGATTGTAAGGGGACACACACCTTCCAAAGAGTTCAACTTTTGTTCTCGTCAGTCCACAGTATGTTTTCCCAAAGTCTTGGGGATCATCAAGATGTTTTCTGGAAAAATTGAGAGGAGCTGTAATGTTCTTTTGCTCAGCAGTGGTTTTTGTCTTGGAACTCTGCCATGCAGGTCATTTTTGCCCCGTCTCTTTCTTATGGTGGAGGCATTGAACACTGACCTTAACTGAGGCAAGTGAAGCCTGCAGTTCTTTGGATGTTGGTGTGGGGGTCCTTTTGTGACTCTTGGATGAGTCGTCGCTGCGCTTCTTGGGGGTAATTTTGTTGGCCGGCCACTCCTGGGAAGGTTCACCACTGTTCAATGTCTTCGCCATTTGTGGATAATGGCTCTCACTTGTGGTTCACTGGAGTCCCAAAGCTTTAGAAATGCCTTTATAACTCTTTCCAGACTGATAGATCTCAATTACTTTCTTTCTCAATTGTTCCTGAAATTCTTTGGATCTCAGCATGATGTGTAGCTTTTAAGGATTTTTTTTGGTGTACTTCACTTTGTCAGCCAGGGTCCTATTTAAGTGATGTCCTGATTGAGAACAGGGTGTGGCAATTAATCAGGCCTGGGTTTTGTGGCTAGAGACAGTGAAAAACCTCAGTGTGATAAACATAGTTATGTTTTAACAAGGGGAGGGCAATCACTTTTTCACACAGGGCCATGTATGTTTGTATTTTTTTTCTCCCTTAATAATAAAACACTTTCATTACAAAAGACATGATTGTTAGGTACGTTCCACCGAGGGCCCTCAGATCAGCTAACAGGAACATGCTGGTAGTACTGACCACCCGCCAAAAGAGTGGAAAGGCGGCCTTTTCTTATTACGGCCCCAACCTTTGGAACGCTCTTCCTGATGACCTGAGGGCTCTGGACGATCCTAACATATTTAAGAGGAGGGTTAAGACACACATGTTTGGGTTGGCTTTTTACTAATGTTGTATCTGTTTAGATTTTAACTCCATTTTTTAAATATTTCTATTTTATTTCATTCTTTTTTTTTACTCTTCTTTTATGTATTTTTTTGTTTTTAACTATTTTATATCATTCTATTGTTCTTTTGTGTATTTGCTTGTTTTTACTTCTGCTTGTGCAAAGCACTTTGTAAAACGCTGTTTGAAAAAGTGCTATTTAAATAAAGCATATTATTATTATTATTTAAAAAACATAACTCACAACAGCAGCCAATATGTGATTAACAATTACTGAAAGCAATTATTAAACCAGTAAAGAAAAGATAAAAGATAATTAAGCTGGTTGATGACACCTTATACATAAAAATGTGAAAAGGCATGAAATTTCAGGGAAGTATATTTACAGGTGCTTGTGTCCACATATAGTGTTTATGTCTGTTCTGTTTTTAAGGATATTGTAGAGTTATTTTCTACATGTACTGTAGCCTATAACTTCTGAATATACAAGTCTTTGGTTTCAGTGTTCTGTCTAATAAAATCAGTTTTAACACTCTAGGACTAAAGGCTGTTTGGGTTTGTGTTTACTTTGTGCTTCCTTTCGTGTGTGTGGTGTGTTTGGTCACAAGGTCATGTTGAAATCTTCCATTACACCAGTGGTTCCCAAACTTTTTTCTGATAGTGTCCACCTTTTGTAAATGAAAATATTTACATGTTTCTGGCTTTTGCTTCCAACCTCTGTACAAAACTGCACCTTCTCACTGAATAAAATAAAACTATTTTTTTTCCAACTTCAATGTTCATCAGTCGTATGAACATGTCCAGTGGTTCAGACACCCTACTGGCCTTTTTTGCAGCTATACATGAGATGTGACAGAGAAATTTGTCATGACATATTTGTCAGTGACTGTTTTCTTAAAAGTTGTAGTTCTGAGAAAAAAAAAACTTTTATCTGATATTCCCTGCAAACTTTGCAGAACATTTTTGGTTACAATTTTCCTTGAGGGAATGAAGCTGAGGTCTCACTTTGCTTTCTCATTTCCTGCGTGTCTCGCTTTGACGTTGTTTGTTAATATGATGATAATATCATTTGTTTGATTTGACTAGATGCATGAATGGATAAGACCATTTTTTGCATGAAGAGGGGTTAAATGTTGTGAATTGACTTCAGCTACATTGATCCTGAGGGTTGCTGAAAAACTCAGGCAGATATGTAAATGATTACAGGTGTGGTCTGATTAGAAATGAGAAGAGTGCTTCCTCCACTGCCCTATAAAATGGCTCTCAAAGGCTACTTTTGGGTAGTGTACGTCTTGGTGAAAAATCATTGACTGCTAGACATGCCTCTATGATTCACTCAAAGACAATGTGCCCAGTTGACAGACTTTGAGAAGGAGCACATCATAGGGAGGGAGCACACATGGTGAACAGGCTCCAGACGCCCCAGACAGACCACCAATATAGAGAGGATCATTTCAGCAACCTACGAGTGTGCAGGATCTGCAGGCCCAGCTGCAATGTGGGACTGTGGTAGCCTCGTGGTTAAGGTACTGGACTTTGGACCAGAAGGTCCAGGGTTCAAATCCCACCTCTGCCAAGCTGCCACTGTTGGGTCCTTGAGCAAGACCCTTAACCCACAATTGCTTGGATTGTAAGATTGTATCAATTGTAAGTCGCTCTGGATAAGGGTGTCTGCTAAATGCTGTAAATGTAAATGTAATGTCTCTCTTTCTGGCCTTCTCTATAATTCTCCATCCACAGTCTCAAAGCACACATCACACATCTGTAGTGCTCTTTTTGGGCATGAAACCATATTGCTGCTTTCTAATCATCACTACTCCACTCAGCCAAGCTTCCACTGTTCTTTCCCATAACCTCATGTTGTGGCTCATCGACTTCCTGCCTCAGTAGTAACTGCAGCTCTGCACATCACCCATAATCCTGAAAATCAATACCGTTTCACTTCTTCTCCACTCTTCAGGCATCCTCTCACTGTCCAAGACTTTGTTAAACAATCTGGTTATGTACATCCCTGCCATCTCTCCTAAACATCTCCTTGCTTCCACTGGTATATCTTCTGGGCCAACAGCCATTCCACACTTCATTCACTTCACAACTTCCTCACTTTATTCTTGCTAATCCACTGCACTTCCTGATTCACTGCAAACTCCATGCCCTCCTCTCTCTCTCTCTCTCTCTCTCTCTCTCTCTCTCTCATCTCCTTGAACTTCTTGCCTACTTTCTCAGTTGAACATATTTTTTTGCCAACTTTATCCTTCTTTATTCCACCACCAAGTCTCAGTGTCTTCCTTCCTCTGTCGCAGACATATGGATGACCTTCCTGGCTGACTTCCTTGTCACTTCTGCAGTAGTTGCCCATAAAATATATTATTTGAATTTCTCTGGAAATAAATCAATACGTAGTTATTTTAAATACTACTGCTGCTATTACTACTACTACTACTACTCCTAATAATTAATAATAAATAATAATAATAATAATAATGATGATCGTCATTATTGTCGTCATCATCTAAATGATTCAAATTTCTATTATCTAAAAAACTGTGCCGTTCTCAGTCTGCAATAGCCAATATCCCAGAACACATTTAGTATAAGTCTCATCACTGTAATGGTAAAGGAGACCCCACAGCTGGATGCATAATGGAAAAATTAAGTAACTACTGTTGTTGTGTTCACGGTATGAAGTAATAAGATTTTTTTTTAGGCAAGAAGGAATTGCAGTAGATTAAAACTTCAAACTATGTGGTGAGTTTATCAAGACAGAGCGTACATGCAACTTTGCTCAACGTTTTTGAAGAAGTGAGGTAGCTAACGTTAATATAGACATATATACATATATAAATGATTTATAAAGATAGAGATAGAGATATATATATATAGTATTTTTTTTTTTTTTGTTTTTTTTGTTTTATTTAAAGTATTTATTTATTTAGTTTATTTATTTTTTAAACGTTAGCTATAGTTAGTATAACTCCAAGTGTTCCGATTCTAAACAGTGCCCTTAGTGTGTGAGTGGGGTGTGCTCCTACGCTGGACCCTGCCTGGCACCCTGTGCTGCCGGCTAGGCAGCTGCATTCCCGCGACCTGCACCAGGATTGAAGCGGATAAGGACAAATTGAATGAATGAATTATATGAGTCGGTGAAGTCCAGAATTAAATTTCCCTTCAAAATCTGACTTGTTTGGTGCTGCTTATGTTTGGAACGTTTCTGTTTACACTTAAATGTGATCAGGTTATGTGATTATATAATTAGTGATGGGAATTTCAGCTCTTTTCAGAGAGCGGTTCTTTTGGCTCGGCTCACTAAAAAAGAGCCGGCTCTTTCGGCTCACCAAGTGGCTCTTTAGATATTTTTGTAGCTTAATTTATTACAAATATGTGTTGTAAAATGAATACTAATGTAAAAACACATAATATCCAATGTTTGTTATTATTAATATGGTTTTTATTTATATACTCAATGGAACACAGTAAAATAAAATACAAAAACCCATCTCAATTACAGGTCCAATCTGGTCTCAGGTCTCTGACTATGTGCATTATTTGTAAATTTGCAACTATATACAGGGAAACAAGACATCATCAACCAAACATCACTCAACAAAATGTAAATAAAAATGTGCAAAAAAAGAAGAAGCAATATCCAGGTTACAGTTTTTAATGAAGATTGGCATTAAAAAAAAACAAGGATCTCATCTTTGAGGGGATAATCCTGCTTCTCCTTTCTGTTATGATCTGACCTGTTTTAGAAAAGATTCTCTCTGAGGAGATTATATATCCATATATTAGATTCAACTTTATTGTCATATTTCTTGTCATTACACGTGTACAAGTACAACGCAACGAAATGTAGTTTAGCATCTAACAAGAAGTGCAATAAGCAGCAATGTGTCGGAATATACAATAAATTAAAAAATATATAAACCGGCTCACAATCAGGAACCGGCTCCTGTCGTTCATCTCAAAAAGCGGCTCTTAAAGCTGGATCGGTCGCGAACGACACATCACTAATATGCATGGTTTCACGTAGATTAAACTCTTAAATGTCCACAGGAACAAGTCGAACTTCATGTTCTAGGTATCGAGAAACACCTATAACACTAAACGCACCGTTTTCAGTGCTTCTCCAGGACAGCAGAGAGCAGTATATCACTAAAAGAGGGAAAAAGTAGCGTTCAAAATCTCTCGATGATCCCTAATTCCTCATAAAGTGCAAAGTGTATTAAAGATAGTCAGCATATCCTATGGTATGTAATTGACACTTTATATCAAACACTTATTCCTGTTCGTGTGCGACTGCATTGGTACGTTAGATTATCAAACATTGTTTTATAAAACCCTTATTACATCTTATGAAAACCCTTTAACTAGTGCACTACATAGTGAACACTGTGGTTTAGGACGCGTCTCGGAAGAGTTAACATGGCTGCCTCCATTCCTTGAGGGACACATTTGACATTATATTGCTTTTGGTGTAAATAACAAATACTAAGTAGATGTTTATAAACACGATGCTTTTTAAAAACAGTTTGAACGCGACCGTGACGGCGTTACGATCATGGAGCACATTTTCAGGCTTGAAACCAGGGGCTGTACCTCTGTTGGAGCGAGGACGATGCATGGCGAGTGCAAGATGCTTCGGTGACCTGATCAGCAGCAGAAGTATGTTTAATGTTTCAGATAAATCATGTTGCAGTTATTGTTTTGTTCTGAAATATACTGGCGTTAGAACGCGTTTCAATGATAAAATAGTTCTTAGATCTCCGCATTCAGATCAGAGCATGACTAATGCAATAATGTACAATATACTTACACTGTACCATGTAGTTCAGTTATTTGACACCAAGTGGCGCTGTTTCCTTGATGTCACAATACTATGGGCCGCCTCATGCTTCCATACGGTTACGGTTTAGAAGGTGTAGCATTGGAACATTGTTGTGAAACATAGTGTTAATTATGTCCGGGAAGTGTGTATATATAGTACTGTGCAAAAGTCATAGATATTCTGTATTTTGCAGTTTATATTCTGCTTATTCTTTATTTAAGTTTTAGTGGTCACTGCGCTTTTTAGTTATATAATTACAGACTGTAGTCCATCTGTTTCTCTACATACTTTGTCAGTTTCCTTTTTTCTGTTCTCTAATAGTCAGGACCTCCACAGATCAGGTACTACAGTGGTGCTTGAAAGTTTGGGGACCCTTTAGAATTTTCTATGTTTCTGCATAAATATGACCTAAAACATCAGTCAGGTGTGACACAAACAACAATTAGGTGTGAGTGGGCACCCTGTTTTATTTAAAGAACAGGGATCTATCAAAGTCTGCTCTTTACAACAGAAAAAGAGTTGCTGATGCTCATCAGGCTGGAAAAGGTTAAAACCATCTCTAAAGAGTTTGGACTCCACCAATCCACAGTCAGACAGATTGTGTACCAATGGAGGAAATTCAAGACCATTGTTACCCTCCCCAGGAGTGGTCGACCAGCAAAGATCACTCCAAGAGCAAGGCATGTAATAGTTGGGGAGGTCACAAAGGACCCCAGGGTAACTTCTAAGCAACTGAAGCCCTCTCTCATATTGGCTAATGTTAATGTTCATGAGTCCACCATCAGAAGAACACTGAACAACAATGGTGTGCATGGCAGGGTTGCAAGGAGAAAGCCACTGCTCTCCAAAAAGAACATTGCCTGCGCGTCTGCAGTTTGCTAAAAGATACGTGGACACAGCCAGAAGGCTGTTTGAAGAATGTTTTGCAGACGGATGAGACCAAAAATAGAACTTTTTGGTTTTAAAAAAGAAAGGCATTATGTTTTGGAGAAAAGGAAAACACTGCATTGCTACATAAGAACCTTATTCCATCTGTGAAAAAAATTAAGGTTGGTAGTAGCATGGTTTGGGCCTGTTTTGCGCAATCTGGGGCCAGGACGGCTTGCCATTCATTGATGGAGCATTGAATTCTGAATTATATCAGAGAATTAAAAGGAAATATCAGGACATCTGTCCATGAACTGAACCTCAAGAGAAGGTGGGTCATGCAACAAGACAACGACCCTAAGCACACAAGTCGTTCCACCAAAGAATGGTTAAAGAAGAATAAAGTTAATGTTTTGGAATGGCCAAGTCAAAGTCTTGACTTTCATCCAATTGAAATGTTGAGGAAGGACCTGAAGTGAGCAGTTAATGTGAGGAAACCCACCAACATCCCAGAGCTGAAGCTGTTCTGTACGGAGGAATGGGCTAAAATTCCTCCAAGCCGGTGTGCAGGACTGATCAACAGTTTTGCCACTCACTAATATGTAATATTGGATCATTTTCCTCAATAAATAAATGGCCAAGTATAGTATTTGTCTAATTTGTTTAACTGGGTTCTCTTTTTCTACTTTTAGGACTTGTTTGAAAATCTGATGATGTTTTAGGTCATATTTACACAGAAATATATAAAATTCTAAAGGGTTCACAAACTTTCAACCACCACTGTTTTTGGGTGGCGGCTCATTCTCATCACTGCAGTGACACTGGTGTTGTGGTGGTGTTAGTTTGTGTTGTGTTGGTGTGAGTGGATCAGAAACAGAAAGTGCTGCTGCAATTTTAAACCACTGTTCACTCACTGTCCACTTTAATAGAGACATTCACCTTATTGTAGATGTGAAGTCAGAGACAGGAGCTCATCTTTGGTGTGCACTTTGTTAGTCATCCTCTAATCCTTCATCAGTGCTCACAGGATGCTGGTTGCTGCATATTTTTGGGTAGTGGACTGTTTTCATTCCTGCAGTGTCACTGAGGTGTTTTAATACTCCAGCAGCACTGCAGTGTCTGATCCACTCTATTGGCACAATACACACTATCACCACCACCACATCAGTGTCACTGCAGTGCTGAGAATATAGGGGACCTAACAAAGTATGTAGAAAAACAGATGGACAACAGTCTGTATTTGTAGAACTACAAGGCACAGTGACCACTAGAACTTAAATACAGAATAATACATTTATTATTATATTATTGCATACACACATGCAGTGGGGCAAAAAAAAGTATTTAGTCAGCCACTGATTGTGCAAGTTCTCCGTAGAAAGATGAGAGAGGTCTGTAATTTTCATCATAGGTACACTTCAACTATGAGAGACAAAATGAGAAAAACAAATCCAGAAAATCACATTGTAGGATTTTTCAAGAATTTAATTGTAAATCATGGTGGAAAATAAGTATTTGGTCACCCACATACAAGCAAGATTTATGGTTCTCACAGACCTGTAACTTCATCTTTAAGAAGCTCTTCTGTCCTCCACTCGTTACCTGTATTAATGGCACCTGTTTGACCTCGTTGTCTGTATAAAAGACACCTGTCCACAGCCTCAAACAGTCAGACTCCAAACTCAACCATGGTCAAGACCAAAGAGCTGGAGGAAAAAATTGTAGGACCTGCACCAGGTTGGGCAAGCGTGAATCTACAATTGGCAAGCAAGTTGGTGTGCGAATAAATCAACTGTGGGAAAGCAATTGTAAGACATACAAGGACCATTGATAATCTCCTCGATCTGGGGCTCCACGCAAGATCTTCATCCCGTGGGGTCACCAATGATCATGAGAACGGTAAAGCAAAAATCCCAGAAACTACAAGGGGGATCTGATGAAATGACTGCAGAGAGCTGGGACCACAGTAAAAAGGCTACCATCAGTAACACACTATGCAGAGCGGGGGACTCAGATCCTGCAGTGCCAGGCGTGTCCCCTGCTTAAGCCCGTACATGTCAAGGCACGTCTGAAGTTTGCCAGAGAGGGCATATGGATGATCCAGAAGAGGATTGGGGAGAATATCATAGTGGTCAGATGAAAAATCAACTCGCCATGTTTGGAGGAAGAAGAATGCTTAGTTGCACCATCCCTACTGTGAAGCATGGGGTTTTTCTGGCAGAGGGGACCAGGACGACTGATCCGTGTTAAGGGAAGAATTGGACGGGGCCATGTATTGTGAGATTTAAGCCAAAACCTCCTTCCATCAGTGAGAGAGCATTGAAGATGGAACTGGCGGGGTCTTCCAGCATGACAATGATCCCAAAAACACACCCGCTTGGGACAACGAAGGAGTGGCTCCATAAAAAAGCATTTCAAGGTTCTGGAGTGGCCTAGCCAGTCTCCAGACCTCAAACCCATAGAAAATTTGTGGAGTGAGTTGAAAAGTCCGTGTTGCCCCCAAAAACATCACGCTCTAGAGGAGATCTGCATGGAGGAATGGGCCAAAATTACCAGCTACAGTGTGTGCCAACCTGGTGAATATTTAAAGGGAACGTTTGACCTCTTCATTGCCAACAAAGGTTATGTTACAAAGTCCGTATTGAGTTGAACCAAATTTATTGACAAATACTTATTTTCCACCATAATTAAGTTAACATTCTTAAAAAATACTACAAATACATACTACAATATACACACACACACACAACACACACACACTCACCACCCACTCCATCACCACCTTCCCCGAAATGCTTTCAGAACCAACTTAATTCTTTGTGGCATAGATTAGCATGGTGGCATAGAACATGGTGTTGGAAGCATTCCTTACAGATTTTTGTCCATATTCACATGATAGCATTACGCAGTTGCTGCAGATTTCTCAGCTGCATATCCGTGATGTGAATCTCACGTTCCCCCACATCCCAAAGGTGCTCGATTGGAATGAGATCTGGTGACTGTGGAGTCCATTTGAGTACTGTGAACTCATTGTCATGTTCAAGAAATCATTTTGAGATGGTTTGAGCATTGTGACATGGAGCGTTATCCTTCTGGATGTAGCTATCAGAAGATGGGACGCTTTGGTCGTAAAGGGAGACTGCTGGTTAAGAAATTCAATGCATGACCAAAACTATGTAGACACATCTACAAATCAGTGATGACTGTTGTTAGCCACACCCTCACTACTAACAAGTTCATAATATGAAGCAAAAGAAAATAGGATGACGGGGGCAAATTCTATACTCATACAGTTGTTTTTGGAAGTACAATCACAATTCCAATGAAGTTGGGACTTAAAACAGAATATGATGATTTGCAAATCCTTTTCAACCCATATTCAATTGAATACACTACAAAGACAACATATTTAATGTTCAAACAGATAAACTCTATTGTTTAATTGTAAATATTCACTCTTTTTGAATTTGATGCCTCCAAAATAGTTGGGACAGGGGCAATAAAAGACTGGGAAAATTGAGGAATGCCCAAAAAACACCTGTTTGGAACATTCCACAGGTGAACAGGTTAGTTGGAAACAGGTGAGTGTCATGACTGGGTATAAAGGGAGCATCCCTGAAAGGCTGTTGTTCACAAGCAGGGATTGGATGAGGTTTACCACTTTGTGAACAACTACGTGAGCAAATAGTCCAACGTTTCTCAACGTGCAGTTGCAAGGAATTTAGGGACTTCATCATCTACAGTCCATAATATCATCAAACGATTCAGAGAATGTGGAGAAATCTCTGCAAGTAAGCGGCAAGGCCAAAAACCAGCACTGAATGCCCGTGACCTTCAATCCTTCAGACGGCACTGCATTAAAAACCGACATCATTCTGTAGCAGATATTACCACATGGGCTCAGGAACACTTCAGAAAACCATTGTCAGTGAACATAGATCGTCGCTCCATCTACAAGTGCAAGTTAAAACAAAAGCCGTATATCAACAACACCCAGAAATGCCGCTGGCTTCTCTGGGCCCGAGCTCATCTGAGATGGACTGCCGCAAAGTGGAAAAGTGTCCTGTGGTCTGATGAGACCACATTTCAAATTGTTTTTGGAAATCATGGACATCGTATCCTCCGGTCCAAAGAGGATAAGAATTGTCTGGATTGTTATCAGTGCTAAGTTCAAAAGCCAGCATCTCTGATGGTATGGAGGTGTGTTAGTGCTCATGGCATGGGTAACTTGCACATCTATGGAGGCCCCATTTAATGCTGAAAGGTACAGACAGGTTTTGGAGCAATATATGCTGCCATCCAAGCAATGTGTTTTTTAGGGATGTCCCTGCTTATTTCAGCAAGACAATTCACGTGTCACAACAGAGTGGCTTCATAATAAGAGTGCAGGTACTAGACTGGCCTGCCTGCAGTCCAGACCTGTCTCCCATTGAAAATGTGTGGGGCATTATGAAACGCCAAATATGGTAACGGAGACCCCGGATTGCTGAGCAACTGAAGTTGTACATCAAGCAAGAATTCCACCAACAAAGCTTCAACAATTAGTGTCCTCAGTTCCCAAACGCTTACTGAGTGATTTTAAAAGCAAAACAACTGTTTTTGGAATGTGTTGCAGGCATCACATTCAAAATGAGTGAATATTTACCAAAAAATCAATACAGTTTATTTGTTTGAACATTAAATATAGTCTTTGTAGTGTATTCAATTGAATATAGGTTTAAAAGGAGTTGCAAATCATCGTATTCTGTTTTTCTTTATGTTTTACACAACGTCCCAACTTCATTGGAATTGGGGTTGTAAGTGTTTGGAAGTAAACACACTTTGGACTATTAAGTGTATATTTTCCAGGGTTTATTTCGTATACCAAGACTGTTGCATGCCTGGAGCTTATTCATAAACATAAATACACAGATCGTGATGGTATCTGAACCTTTGTAAGCGGATGTGTGGAAAGGATGTGGGCATCCAAGTCATTTCCACCAACCCCACCCATTGTGACATGTTTTCCTGAGTGTCATTTCTCACACAGATCTGCTGGCTCTCGATCTTAAGCAGTGTCAATACCTTCAGCTTAGTTTGCATAATGTTGGCCTACTTGGGTTGACATTTCAAAATGATGATCATGATGTCATGCGCTATTAGGTTTTCAGTGTGCCTTGATGGACTGTAATCACGTTAAAGTATGAAAAAGTACTCAAAATAAATCAGTTATATTGATTTTGATATTGGTTATCCTATTGGAGAGCGTTTATATTTAGTCTGTTGTTTAACTGATACAACCTTATAATCCAAAAAATTGTGTTTTAAGGGCCTTGCTGACACCCAACAGTGTCAGATTTGATTTGAACCCTGAAACGTATGGTTCACAGTCTAATTAATACCCTAACCACTGAGCCACCATTGTCCTGAATACATCACATAGCGTTCAGGAGACCTATCAGGATTTAAAAGAAGAATAATTAATACAATAGAAAAGAGAAAAGCATGAAGGCAACCATCACAAACAAGGATTATATTTAAGAAAATGTTAATTACAGTAAAATAATTAGGTACAACCCTAAATCAGAAAAATCTGGCACGGTATGACAAATGCAAATAAATAAAGCCCAATAATGAGATGAATTTATGTGATTTTTAAGTCTCTGACTAGCACAGATGGGCAGAGGATCCTCAGTTTGTCAACAAATGTGTAAGAAAAGTATTCAAATGTTTAAAAACAATGTTTCACAAAGAAAGATTGGAAGGGATTTGCCTATTTCTTTCTTTACATTGTATATTATTATTAAGCAGTTCAACTAATATGGAGGAATTCCAGTGTGAGGGCGCAAGCCTGAACTAAAGACCCATGATCTCTGGTCCCTCAGACAGCACTGCATCATGAAATGTCACTCATCAATAGCTGATAGAACCACATGAGTAAGGGATTAGCTTGGCAAAGCTTTATCAAGCACTACAGTACAGAGTTAAAATATGAAATTACAAATGCCATTTAAAACTTTACAGTGCAAAATAATTATCAATGTGGCGTCAACTACTCTGTTCTCTGAGGTGTCTGGGATGGACCATCACAAATGTATATTGTGGTGAAACAAATCAATTATTTTTTGGAAGAAAGGCAGGTTGTGTGCTCCAGACCACAGTCAAGGAGGAGCATCCAGACTATTATAAGCAACAAGTCCAAAAGCCAGGCTCTGTCATGGTATGGGGTTGGGTCAGTGCCCTTGGCAAAGCTAATTTACACTTCTGTGATGGCGGCATTAATGCAGAAAAGTACACTGAGATTTTTGAGTAACATATGCTGCCTTCAAGACAACATAATTTCCAGGGACGTCCATACAAGAAAACAATCAGAAGGACTGAAATGTGTAAATCCCTTCCGGTCTTACTTTGAAGAACATCGGTTTTAAACGTTTAAATCATTTCCTCATGTGTTTGACAAACTGGAGATCCTCTGCTCACCTTTTCTCCTCAAAGACTCAGCCTTTCCTGGACACTGCTTTGTACCAAATCATGAATACAATCACCTGTTGACATCACCTGTTTGAAATCACATCATTATTTTTGTTTTGCTTTTTTAATCTCATTATTATCTCAAAATTTCCCATCCCTACTTTTTTGCAGGCCTGAAATGCAAGAATGGATGATTATTAACAAATGAAATGAAATTGACCAGACAAATACATATTTTGACAGTTGAAATATTTGGGTTGATACTGTCTCCTTTTTTTTACATTTTTCATACTGTCCCAACTTTTCTGATTTGGGGTTGTAAGCAAAATTGTAAGAAGCAAATCTCTTTGAATAATGGTTGTCTCAGTTGTAATGGCTCTACCTCTTTAATAAAACATCCTTCTCCAGAGCGAGTCACAATTAATGCAAGCTTTCAAAGACCAGTCCTAACATCTGAGCACTGGCAGTTTGACACTGAAACTTGAACACTCACTTCTGTAGCCTATAGTCCCTTTGAGCTGTTGAGCACTGGATGAGGAATAAGTATCTGCAAAAAGCTGTGAATGTATTGTAATGTAATGTGACACTATTACAGATTGGTTCTCAATCAGGATGCTGTCAGTGGTGCAGATGTAAAGGTTTTTGGGGGCAGTTTGGGGGAAGTCCCTCAGGCGTCTTGAGACAGAAAAGATGCTGACAGGCTTTACCAGGGAGTTTGTGGCATGTCCAAGATAAATCCTGCATCATGTGCACACTGTGGTACCTGAAACTGTCAACCTGCTCCAGTAGGTCACTGTTGATAAGAGGCTGGTAGAGCCTCAAATAGGCCTTCTCAGTGTTTATATGTATATGGGTTTAGTAGGTTAATTACCTAGTAGGATAACATCCTTATGGGACAATGGAAATATTTGAAAATGTATTTGTCCGAACGGACATTTTGCAGCGCATGCCTGTGTTTTATACACAATAAATTTTGTTGTTCTGGTAAGTGAGACACAGGTAGAATGTTATAGATTTATTGATGCAGTGAAGTTGGTGAAGGGAACTCGACCGCTTTGTGTTGTGACATTCTTTTCTTCATCTGTTACTCCATATGAAAACTTGCTGGACATTGTATTCAGCTTGATAGCTGGTTGCTTCTGCAAGAGACTGAATTTGAATCTACAGCAATACTAAAAAAAAACATGCATATTTAAAAACTTCAACACTACTGGTGTATGTTATGTAATGGTTATGATCATTTGTTTCAGAAAATGAAACGGTCACAAGGCAGCCGGTGAGACAATATGCCCGAGCAGTAAGAAAAAAGCAAGGTAAGGAAAGGTTGTGTAAAGGATGTTATTGATGCCACGTCCATATAATGGCATAAAACGGGATTTATATATAGATATATATATATATATATATATATATACTATATTATATATAGATATATATATTAGATATATCTATATTATATAGTAGAGATATATATAGTATGTGAGAGAGAGAGGAGAGAGAGGAGAGAGAGAGAGAGAGACGAGAGAGAGAGGAGGAGAGGAGCGAGAGAGGAGAGAGAGAGAGAGAGAGAGAGGTGTGTGTGTGTGTATTATGTATATATGGGTGTGTGTCATCTCTATCATATATATATATATATATATTCTATATATATATTATATATCATATATTATATATTATTAGATATATATATTAGATATATATATACTATACAAAACAGTGCCTCAAGTAGTACTTTCAACCACCCCGCTGCACCATTTGTAAATAGAACAAGCTTCGCCAATAAGCCGTGGTGTAGATGGCAATTTCAAACTTCTTTGACACAACGAGCCCAGAATTATTTTTTAACATTATTAGCAGTAATTTATTAAAAACCACAAGTTTTCCAATTGGGTTTAAGGTCAGGAGACGACTATGCCAACAACGCAACACTTTGAGCTTTTCCCTCGTGAACCAGGCCTTGTTTTTTTGGCTGTGTGCTTGGGGTCGGTGTCTTGTTGGAAGATGAAATGACGACCCCTCTTAAGATCCTGTGGAGGAGGAACGGAGGTTCTGGCCAAAATCTCCAGGTAGGCTGTGCATCCATCTTCCCGTGGATGTGGACCAGATGGCCCAGGCCCTGGCCTGAGAAGCAGCCCAAAGGCCTGATGCTTCCAACACCATGCTTGGACTGTTAGGGATGGGTATTTCTTGGGGTCGTATGCAGTGCCATTTCTAGTCGCCAAACGTCACGGGTGGGTTGCACAAAGACCTCGTTCGTTAGTCTCCAGACCAGAGAAACCTCCCAGTGATCATAAGCAAACTGATAGACGAGCCTTGAAATGGCGGCTTGAAAGTAAGGTACCTTACGGGCTGCATGGAGGAGACCATTGCGGTGGTGGGTACGTTCCTTATGGTATTGACTGAAACCAATGTCATCACCGCCATGAGATCTTCCCGGAGCGCCTCCTTGTTGTCTTTGGGTTCAGCTTGCTGTTGGACAGCCTGGCCTCGGCACGGGAGGAACTTTGAAGGTGTCCAGGGGCGTGGAAGGTTAACAGTAGAACAGAAAGGTAGTAAAGAAGGTTCCATAGCCGTCCACTTCCGGATGATGCTCCCAATGTGGGGACAGGGAGGCCCCAACTCTTTGGAAAGTGGTGGTTTTGTACCTGATGGACTTTGGAATGCCCTAGTCTTTCTCATGTTGACATTATGAGTGCTGTTTCAGAAGTTTGGGGAGGGGCTTAAATAGTCAGAAAAGGTGGAAAAAACAGATAATTAATCCAAACATGTGAAGAAGCTCATTGTCTTTATGCCTCAATTACTCTTAATACTGAGGGAACCAAACAGAATTCTGGTTGTTGAGGGGGTGAATAATAATTGACCCGCACCGCTTTTTGGAAAAAATAAACTTTTCACGATTTAAAAAAATGAAAAAGAAAATAACATTCTTTTTTGCTGAAGTGCATTTCACACGTCCGGGTGATCTACAGTCCAACGGTCATAATGGCCAAGGTTAACTCCCGAATGTGTTAAAACTACAAAATGTGCAGGGGGGTGAATACACTTGGAGGCACTGTGTGTGGGTGTGTGTGGGTGTGTGTATGTATATGGTATATATATATATAATATATATATATATATATATATATATCTATATATATTATATATATATATATATATATATATATATATATATATATAGAGCATACGTTTTTGAATGTAGAGATTAGGTCTTGGCTTGCTAATGTTTTCCTATTTTAAACAGAACTTCAGAGTCAACTGCAAGACCTGCCACCAGCAACACTGAAACTTGAATATGCTGCTGTTCCTCTTGCTTACACGTACGTTTCCTTGTTGTTCACTGAATTTTCATATTGTGTGGATTCTACATATTTGTGACTCGCAGGTTAACTGGATGGTTACAGCACTGCACTAATTCTTTTCCTCTGCTCACACCCAATTCATTTCTTACAAACTTACTCCAAACCGCAAGTAATTCCATCTTTTAATTCTTAGTTGCAGTGTTCATGTAAACAGTGTACTCTTATTTGTTTAATTAGTTAGTCCTGTGTGGTTTATGGGACAGCCCTAGGCATGTGCAATATTGAGGAAAAAAATGATGTCTTGATATTTTTGTGTGTTGATAGCTTGGCTGGTTTAAGCCTGTCATGGGCAGCTTTGTCATAATCTTTATATTCTCCGTGGTAGTTAGATGACAGATGGTGAAATAAGTTCGTTGTTGGTTGGTCGAACCCCATTATCCATACATATGTGTACATTCCTTTACAAAATGGTTTGGACAGTGAATTTTCACTGAGCATATTTGTATTATGTCTTATATAACATTGCAGTTGTTCACACTTTTTTTGAAGTGAAATTTGATTGATTGAATTTGATGGAGTTTTCGCATCACCGATCATTGAAGCAAGATTTGACTTAATTTGATTTGAAGTACAGTATGAATCTTAATTAAATAAAAATTGGAAAAAGTAGAATAACAGGGTTGGAAAAGAAATCAACCTCCTGGTTTAATATGCCCTGGAGCCAATGCATGTTTTAATCACAGCATGTCTGTAGTTCAGTCATATTGCAGTGAACAACAACAATGGGGAAATTTACAGCAGCAAGAGATGGTACCGGTAGTAATGTAGAGAAAAAAGTGTAAAGAATAAAAAGATTTTTTTCTATGTACGTGTATAAACATATAAAAATAAAAGATAAATATGTAACAGCATTATATAAAAGTATACCTATACAGTAGTGTGAAAAATGCCCCCTTCGTGAATTCCTTTTTTTTTTTTGCATGTTTGTCACACTTAAGTGTTTCGGAACATCAAACCAATTTAAATATTAGTCAAAAACAACACAAGTAAACACAGAATGCAGTTTTTAAATGAAGGTGTTTATTTTTAAGGGAGAAAAAAATCCAAACCTACATGGCCCTGTGTGAAAAAGTGATTGCCCCCCCCTTGTTAAAACATAACTATGGTTTATCACACCTGAGCTCACTGTCTCTAGCCACACCCAGGCCTGATTATTGCCACACCAGTTCTCAATCAGGACATCACTTAAATAGGACCTGCCTGACAAAGTGAAGTACAAAAAAAGATCCTTAAAAGTCAAGTCAAGTCAAGTCAGATTTATTTATATAGCGCTTTTTACAATGGAGCATTGTCTCAAAGCAACTTTACAGGTTTAGATTATCTCCTAATAACTACGTCCAATCTCAAATTGAGCAAGCCTAGGGCGACAGTGGCAAGGAAAAACTCCCTAGTTCTAGGAAGAAACCTTGGGAGGACCAAGACTCAAAAGGGACCACCTCCTTGGGCGGCGTGTAGCGTAGATGATAAATCTAAGAGCGAAACTAACGTCATGGAAGTCAAAGTTTGAATAGAATTGAATAAGTTTGAATAGAATGTGAAGTAGTTCACATCGACATTAAGTGGCCGGGGTATGATGATTAATCTAAGAGCGAAACTAAAGTCACTGGAGTCATGGTCGAATAAAATGTGAATGATTGACAGTGGAGCTCCTCAGATGTTACATCTGGTGGGCCGGAATGCCGGAACACATTCTCGGAGAGAAAAAACAGAAATTGTAATTAGTTAGTGATAAGAGCACAGTGTCTATTAACAATCACTGATGCCTGTCAATCACTGATGCCCAGTGTAGCATGAGACCACGCAGGAATTAGCTTATAGAGCATAGCTAGAAAGCTCGAAAAGAGGAGAGAACTGGAGGAAACACAGCAAAGAGGGATCAAATGAGACATTGGCAACCCCACGAGCGGCAGAGAAAGCAACCCAACGTCTCTGATCACCATAAGACTCTTTGACTATTGAACACCCAGCCTGCCCTTATTCTATAGGCAAGATGCATGAAGTCAGATCACAGGACCGAGCTAGTCAGCCAGACGCCCACTCGACACTCCCGGCTAGCGGACAAGGAAGCAGGCCAGACATGGACTCCGAATTCCGGCCCCAGCAACCCCAAAACCATGCAACCTGGTCTAAAATCTAGTCAAAAGCCCGACAGTAATAGGATTCTTAGCCTAGACTTAAAAATTTTGGAGGGTGTATGAATTCGAACGATTAGTGGGGAGTTTATTCATAGTTGGGGGGGCCATGTAATGAGAAAGCCTTTCCCCATGCTGGGACTTTTTTAATTCTAGGAACTAAAAGAAGTGCCTGCACCTGCCGAACGAAGTAGACGAGTGGATTGTAAAAACTCTAAGAGGTCACTCAGATAATTTGGGGCCAGGCCATGTAGAGCTTGAATAAGTTATAAGAAGTATTTTGTAATCAATGCGGAATTTGACTGGTAAACCAGTGCAGTGATGATAGAACAGGAGTTGATCTGATCAATTTCTAGTTCGAGTTAGCACTCGGGCAGCTGCATTCTGAACTAACTGAAGTTTATTTATAGATTACTAGAGCATCCAGTAAGTAAGGCATTACAGTTAATCCAACCTTGAGTTATAAACGATTGAACAAGTTTTTCCGAATCATTAAAGAGGGGATATTTCTAAGTTTAGCGATCTTCGTAATTGAAGAAAGGCAAATTCGATGTGATGATGCTAATGTGCGCATCAAAGGAGAGATCTGAGTCAAGGACCCCTAAGTTTTTTACCGGACGGGACTGGGCAATACTGGACAGCCATCTAGATTTTAGGATAGATGTAGCTAACTGTCTCTCACAGCCTTGGGTCCCACTAATAGCACCTCAGTTTTATCTGAGTTAAGTAGGAGAAAATTAAATAACATCCAATCTTTTATTTCCTTTACACAGTCCTCGATTTTGTTGATTGTAAGGCTGTCATTAGTTTTGGCTGATATGTACAGCTGTGTATCATCTGCATAGCAGTGGAAATTAATGCCATGTTTACGAATAACTGAGCCTAGTGGCTACACCTCATGCCGATATCCAAAGAAATTCAGAAACAATTGAGAAAGAAAGTAATTGAGATCTATCAGTCTGGAAAGGGTTATAAAGCCATTTCTAAAGCTTCGGGACTCCAGCGAACCACAGTGAGAGCCATTATCCACAAATGGTGAAGACATGGAACAGTGGTGAACCTTCCCAGGAGTGGCCGGCCGACCAAAATTACCCCAAGAGCGCAGCGACGACTCATCTAAAAGGTCACAAAAGACTCCACAAAAGCCATCCAAAGAACTGCAGGACTCACTTGCCTCAGTTAAGGTCAGTGTTCATGCCTCCACCATAAGAAAGACACTGGACAAAAATGGCCTGCATGGCAGAGTTCTTGATGATCCCCAAGACTTTTGGGAAAACATTTTGTGGACTGATGAGACAAAAGTTGAACTCTTTGGAAGGTGCGCGTTTCATTACATCTGGCATAAAAGTAACACAGCATTTCAGAAAAAGAACATTATAGCAGCAGTAAAATATGGAGGTGGTAGTGTGATGGTCTGGGGCTGTTTTGCTGCTTCAGGACCTGGAAGACTTGCTGTGATAAATGGAACTATGAATTCTGCTGTCTACTAAAAAATCCTGAAGGAGAATGTCCGGCCATCTGTTCGTGATCTTAAGCTGATAGGAACTTGGGTTCTGCAGCAGGACATTGATCCAAAACACACCAGTAAGTCCACCTCTGATTGGCTGAAGAAAAACAAAATGAAGACTTTGGAGTGGCCTAGTCAAAGTCCTGACCTGAATGCCATTGAGATGCTGTGGCATGACTTTACAAAGGCTGTTGCTGGAAAACCCTCCAATGTGGCTGAATTACAACAATTGGCCAAAATTCCTCCACAATGCCGTAAAAGACTCCTTGCAAGTTATGGCAAACGCTTGTTGCAGTTGTTGCTGCTAAGGGTGGCCCAAGCAGTTATTAGGTTTAGGGGGCAATCACTTTTTCACACAGTAGTTTTGGATTTTTTTCTCCCTTAATAATAAACACCATTTAAAAACTGCATTTTGTGTTTACTTGTTGTCTGGCTAATATTTAAATTGGTTTGATGTTCCGAAACACTTAAGTGTGACAAACATGCCAAAAAACAGGAAGGGGGCAAACACTTTTTCACAATACTGTATGTATCTCATCTGTAAATACATATACATATCAGAAATTGCATGTCAGTAGTTGGGAATTGCACTTTATATTTAGTGCACTTCATATTCATATTATTGCACTCGGTCTGCACATGCCTGCAAACATAAGGGTGTAGAGCCGCTGAAGCACCTAGCAGAATCAAACACCAAACGTTAAGAGACTTTGCTTCTTTTGGGGATGTTTCCATAGTCCTGGTTGCTTGTTTCTCTTGGAGGATCTGGAAACTCTGAAATTTAGTGTTATTAATCCCAGACTGAAACATTGTACTTGGACTTCCCCAAACTGCCCCAAAGAATTTTTACATCTGCAACACTCACCGCATCCTGATGGGGAACCTAAAAGCCTAGTTTGGGAACAGGTTTTACACAATCCGTAATAGTGTCATGAGACTAAGACACCCTATATGTAAAGTAAATTTAACTAAGCAAATAGTAAAGAAAAGAGCCTCCCATCGGATAATGACTGCATTGGTGATTATGTTTCAGCTGGCAACAAGTTATTTAACCCTAACTGATGCAGTGAGTAGCTTCTCATTTGTTAAACAACCATGTCAAAAAAGACATCCTGTGGTCCTGGAAATTAATCTGTTTCAGAATGGTCAAAGAGTGGTTTAGGGGTCATGAGACATCATTTTCACACATGGATTGGCCACCACAGAGTCCAGACCTGAATCCAACTGAGAATCTTTGGGATGTGCTGGAGAAGACTTTGCGCAGTGCTTCAAGTCTCCCATCATCAGTGCAAGATCTTGGGGAGAAAGTAATGCAACTTTGGACAGAACTGTTTCTGCAATGTCACAACATTTACTTCTGTCCAATATGTAACAATGAGCAATATGTCAAAAAAACATTTCTCATGAGTTTCCTAACCCTAGGTCAGTTCCCAGATGTCGTGTGTAAATGCAAAGAAAACCCAAAACTATGTAAAGCTTAGACCAGAAATGAGTTTAAATCAAAGCCACACTACTATGAATCAAAAAATTCCAATGAATAAGTTATGGTAGAAAATAGTATATGATTACTATATATTGCAATATTTAAAATATCACCATCTCCATCTTTACATAAGAACCCTCAAATCAGGGAGTGCATTTAATCATTTTTGTCCAAGACTCCTATGGGGCTGTGGTGGCTTATTGGTTAAGGTACAGGACTGTGGACCAGAAGGTCCAGGGTTCAAATCCCACCTCTTGGGTCCTTGAACAAGACTCTTATCCCACAGTTGTAAGTCACTCTGGAAAAGGGTGCCTGCTGAATGATGTAAATGTAAATATAGGTTCCTGTTGACTGAAAACCAGCCTGGTGTATTTTGTGCTGATTGTGTCGCAGACAATAAATCTCTGATTTCACTATTCCTAGTACCTGTAATGATCATGTATGAATTCATTTATTAATTCTCAGTATTAATATCTTTGCATCAAAGGCAGAGACTTCAAAGTGAAAACCACAGGCACTTCCTTGTGTTCAAACTGAACGCAGCCACACACAGAAAAACCTGCAAGAAACTGCATGTCTTGTGACTTGTGCTTGCATCAGAACGCCATCAGTTTTAAAATACATTTACACTCCTAGGCAAATGAAATGGGCCAAAATGGTGAAACATTAAGCTTTTAGTGGAGTTAAATATTTAGCAAGAAACTTAAGGGAATGCTTTTTCTTTTTTTATTATTTCATTCATTTTAAAAACAGTGTGGGTTTTGTCTGTTTTCAGACAGATTTTTTAATAGAATAAAAATCAGTATTGTTCTGTTCAGTTTTTTTTTTTTTTTTTCCTAACAGTAGTAGAAAAACATTTCAAGACTTGTCTGTGTTCAGTATAAGAAATATTATCTGTAGGGTTTAAATCTATGCTTGATCACAAACCACTTCTTTACAGTATGGGTAGGAGCATTGACTTGTTGAAAAATTACATTTGGCAGTCTCTCTTTAGAAGCTTTTCAATTGAAAAGCTTTTCTGCAATATTCTCCTGTACTCCAAAGAGTTAATTGACATTGCGCAATGAAGCGGCTCACTAGTACCAGCAGCTGAAAAGGCTCACCGCAGTGACACCTCTTCCTCCACGAGTAACCATGGTTTGGTTGCAGTAACTTCTCACCAGATCTTTGAAGACACCTTTCTGGAACATCAGCTTACAGCTCAAATCATGATGTGTCACTTCTCACAACTGTGCCGAACCACTCTGAGTCAAAAACTTACATGAGACGAAGTATAGTTTCTTCGGCCCAATTTGTGCAGGTCAATTTCCATGCCAAGGGTGTTGTTCATTGGATTAAGAGTAGTAGGTTGGCAAAGCTATAATTTGAGCTAATAATCTTTCCATTAGTAGTCCAGAGTCTTAACCACAACAAAATAAACTGTTATCCCATAAAAGACTTGGAATTCATACAGGCTTACATGGGACAATCCAAGCATTTGGAGTTTAAGGCAGCCTCAGAAGTGGCAGCTTGGCTATGCTCGGATTCTCAACCTTCCAGTCAGTAGTCCAGTACGTTAACCATGGGTGAGGATATTGACTGTAGTTAATCTGTAGTAATTGGCATGAGTGAATAAAGTTCTTAAAAAGACCAAGGTGATGACAAGGGATAAAACACAAAGGGTAAAAAATGGGGCTGAACTGAAATAGCAATGAATTTCCTTTGTGTTCAAACCAAAGGTGTTTCTCATCAATATCTTTCTCAAGTCTTGTTGTGTCATGTTTCCAGTGTGGACGATGTGGTCAAGAAGCTGCTCTCATTGGAGCTTGCAAGCCATGTAAGACACCAAATTAAGTTGTTTTGCTTTTATTTCATGTACTTTTGCTTTATGTCGAGTTTTGTTATAGATTGCTTGTGGTTTTACTAATACTCCGTGAAATAACATTGTCTAGAGTGAGAGACTCCGTCTGAAAGAGGAACAGCTGATTGCGAAGGTCCAGAGATATGAAAATGATCCAAACGTAACAGAGGTTAAGGGTTAAGTCCAAAATTTTGTGATGAAAACTTTCCAAAGTTAATAACTTCAACAGATTGACGTGGTTAATTGGACTTTCCTGCCTCGTGTTATAGTGGCCCGTTTGACAGCACGAATCCGCAACTTCCAGGAGCATTTGCAGAAGCACCCCAAGGTATGAAATATTATGATCACATTGACACATGATTTTAGATCTGTGTATGTTTAAAGGTGTGAGAGCAATTCTCACATTCTGTGCTGATCACAGCATTGGTGAGAAACAGGATGTGCTCTGCAAACACTGAAAAAAAGAACAAATTCTTTTCTTATATAGAGGGTATGCATTTTCCACTGCATAAAGTGGTCTCCTTTATAAAATGTACAGCAATACTATGCAAAAGTCTTGGGACATTATTTTTTTTATATATATTTTAGAAATGGTATAATAACCATATATATTTGTCTCAGTCTCTTTAATAGAATATAATGTAGTTAGAATAGAATGCAGTATTAAAAACTGAAAATAATCAGCTTCTATCGGGTACCGTGGTAGGTATTTGGTGTGATCTCCACTTACTCTTGAGCAATAGCAGCATATGTCAGCTTCCCCCAATATGATATTAGAGCAAAAGGATAAGTTAGACTGTGGTAGCCTAGCGGTTAACATACTGGACTATGGACCAATATGTCCAGGGTTCAAATCCCACCTCTGCCAAGCTGCCACTGTTGGGTCCTTGAGCAAGGCCCTTAACCCACAGTTGCTTGGATTGTAAGACTGTACCAATTGTAAGCTGGATTAAAAATGCTGTAAATAAGTTTAATGGGGAAATGGCTCTAGTTACTCTGTTAGGCCGCCTCTAGCCTGGATACAAGATGAGATATGGTTGGCCATTGGAGGCAAACAGGTTCTGTTTGGTATCCTGTAGCACATTTGCCCACAGATGTTGCACCTTTAGATTCTCATCACTCCAGCAGCTGGGGCAGTGTGTTGCTTCAAAACAAAGGCAGGATTGAAATGCTCACCCCGAGGCCTCCGTACTCGAACCTGACCATAGTTTTTGTTTCGGAACGCAAACAGAATCTGGATTTGTTGCTAAAGACAATACGGTTCCAGTCCATAGCAGTCCAGGTTTCTTGTTCATGACACCACTGCCAACAAAGGTGATGGTGGCTGGCTGTCAATGGCAAGACACATAATAGGCACTGTGACAACATATTTACTTCTGTTGGGTGCCTGGAAATGATCAGGACAGAGACCGGTTGACAGATGATGCACAGTGCAAATGTAGGAGCTGCTCATGGTTGTTAGTTGATCAAACAATCATCTCTACTTTGGTCTGTAGAGCCGTCCAGAGCCTGTCAGAATGGCCTAGACAGTGGACAGATTGTTGAAACGATCATCCTGCTACTGTCAGTCCAATGAGGTGCCCCCTCTGAAAGTCTATCAATTCTTCAAAATGTCTTTGAGTGCATTGTAGAGGCATGTCTAGTATTTGATGATCTGTCACCAAGACTGATGGACTACACAAAAGTAGTCATTGAGAGCCTTTTTAAAATGGCAGCGGGGGGAGCACTTTTACACCCTCTTGTGGCAAGACCTAGTGTCTAATCAGACTACACCTGTAATCATTTACATAGCTGTCTGAGACATACCCGCATGCTCAGTTTTGCCATAGACCGTCATGTCTTTGGACTGTGGGAGGAAACTGGAGTAGTACCTGAGTGTAAACCAGTGGACACGGGGAGGAACCAATTAAATTATTTAAATGATTATCTTTGTTAAATCAGATAGAAATGGAGTAAATGTATATGGAGTAAAGTAGGTGTATACATGAACGCTTTGTTGTAGTTGAGCTGTTAATACAATTATTAATAGATTTTTAATCTGCATGCAAACCTAGCCTTTGTGCTGAATTGTTTGTTAACCTGCATAAATGTTTATGTTCTTAAGTAGTTTGTCTTTTTGTCCCCTTCCTACATGCACTTAATTCTAGGACTGTCAAAATGACAGTAAATAATGAATCTTTTTTTGTTGTTTTTTTCCCCTCCCTTCACATTTTTGTCATTTGAACCAAATTAGGACAGCTGTAGTTAAGGGGAGTCTCAAATGGTCCGCTACTGGCATATAGGGAACAGAATGTCAACTAGATCAGCATTTCCTGAAGGAACTATAGCAATGCTTGAAATGTGGTTGTGTGTTAAAGTATTTCTAGCCACATGTGGGTTTGTGTCCCAACACTTTTCGGCCACATTTCAGACACTTCCATCTACGAGTGCCGAATGAACTAATACTTTGTATTCAAAATGTATTTTTTTCTGTTTATTGAACTGATAAAAGGAAATAAATGTGTTCTGTTGAAGCTTGTATATTTATGTAGTGCTTTAGAAACATCTTTAGTGAGAAATGTGACCAAGCAAACATGAAATGAATCATGAGTAACATGATGAGATTGATTAAGTTAACACTAGTGTTTTATTCATTTGAAAGCTTCACATAATTCCCATCACTCACAGAGCTGATGTGGTTTGGAACACCTTTATAATACAATCTTGCCTTGTCTCATAGACAGAAGTGAAACTCCTGATTGAACTGTCATATCAAACTGTAATGGCAGTGCGGTCACAGGGTTGATAGTTCACTATTGTTTCAGGTTGGTGAAAAGTGAACTGGAAGTTTCCTTGATTCCTGTTTTGCCTTTTTTCTTAGTGCTGTTGTGAAATGTTCGTAGTCTTGAATGTGAAATATGTTTATGGGACTGTGGTAGCCTAGTGGGTAAGGTAATGGACTATGGACCAGAAGGTCCAGGGTTCAAATCCCACCTCTGCCAAGCTGCCACTGTAGGGTCCTTGAGCAAGACCCTTAACCCACAATTGCTTGTATTGTAAGATTGTACCAATTGTAAGTCGCTCTGGATAAGGGCGTCTGCTAAATGCTGTAAATGTAAATATGCACATATAGGAATCTAAACAAAGTGTCAAGTCAGGTGAATCATGCCTGCTAATTTTATATCACTTCATATTTTGGCAGGACAAAGCTAACAAGAGGTGGATGCTGATGAGCATAGACCGCAGAAAGAAATGGCTCAAGTATTTAAGAAGGACACGTTATGATGCATTTGAGAAGGTCTGTACTGAGCTGGGCATCACATATACCTTTCCTCCAGAGTACTACAGACGAGCCACTCGACGCTGGCTGGCGAAGAAAGCTCTGTGCATCAAGGTAGTATCTTAAATTGGCTTTTATTTATGTATATGATAGGGATGCCACAAGTGCTGAAAGTACGCCATGCCTGTAACACCCTGTGTGGTTCAAGTCATGTTAAATACACAGTTTCAGTATTCAAACATCCTGCTCAAGGTACAGTGTACTATAACATATGGGGTATTTTAATCTTTTAATCTCCTAGCTTGCCATCAAAACCTCTAAACCATTTGCATATTATGTTGAAATTACACTGGTTTTAAAAATATGGTAACTAGGTAGTTTATTTCCCATAGGAAATAATGGAAATAGGATTCCATTATCCAAATAATCACTATCCAAACCATTTGACTGTGTATTTTGTCATGTTTACCAAATATGGTCATTAATCTGTATTATTTACTCCTCTTCGTGACCTAAATTTACAACCCCAAATCAGAAAAAGTTGGGACTATATTAATAAACATCCATTCCTGAATGTCAGGCCTGCAATGCATTAAAAAAAAGTTGGGATGGGCTCAAGCTGGGTCTAGTAATGAGGTTTAAAAAACTAAATAAGGCCACGAAAGGCTGAGACTTTGAGGAGCAAAGATGGGCACAGGATCTCCAGTTTGTCTACAAATGCGTGAGAAAATTATGTTTAAAAACAACGTACCTCAAAGAAAAACTGGAAGGGATTTGCATATTTCTCCCTCTACAGTGCATAATTTCATTAAACAATTCAAGGAATTACATCAAGACCTGTCATTCAACAGTAGCTGATACATAACCATGTGTGCAATGAATTACTTGGGCAAACCTTTTGTCAAGCACTTCAATGCGAAGTAACATTCACAAATACCACCTAAAACATTATTGTGCAATAAAGACGTCTCATGTTAACCATATCCTGAAAAGGTGTCTGGTCTCGGATGGGCCATCACACAGTGGAAACGTGTATTGTGGTCAGACAAGTCAGTATTCCAGGTCCTTTTTGGAAGAAAGGGTGTGTGCTCTGGACTAAAGATAAAGATCAGTAACAAGTCCAAAAGCCAGGCTCTCTCATGGTACGGGATTATTTCAGTGCAAAGGTAATTTACAGTTCTGTGGTGACAGCAATAATGCAGAAAAGTACATTGAGATTTTAAAGCAACATTTGCTGCCCTCAAGAAAACATCTATCACAGGGTCTTCCATGCATTTTTCAACAAGACAGTGCAAAACCACATGCAGCACATGTGACAAAGACATGAAGAGGGTATGGATACTGGACTGGCCTGCCTGCAGTCCTGACCTCTCCCTAGTAGAGGATGTGTGGAGACTGTTGAAATGAAAAATGCGATATCGGAGTCTCCATATTGATGCGCACCTTAAGGGGGGGGGGGAATGAATGCATCTCTGGACAGAAATAAATGCTGTGACATTGCAGAAGCTTGTGGAAATGATGCCATAGCGAATACAAGCTGTAATCAAAGCTTCAAAGTTCCCTACCACCGATATGAAACTTCCCTTCCACTAACTTGCCGGGTTAAGTCTAAATGAGCTTTTAAATGTAGCAGAATATTAAAAGTCAAGTCAGATGTATTTATATAGCGCTTTTTACAATGGAGCATTGTCTCAAAGGAACTTTACAATTTTAGATTATTTCCTAATATCTACATCCAATCCCAAATTGAGCAAGCCTAGGGCGACAGTGGCAAGGAAAAACTCCCTAAGTGTTATGAGGAAGAAACCTTGACAGGACCAAGACTCAAAGCCTCCTCCTTGAGTGGCGTAGATGATAAATCTAAGAATGAAACTAATTTATCTAAAATAATGAGTCATGGAGTAATAATTCAAAATGTAAAATATGCACATCGGCATTAAGTAGTCCGATACGCAGTCACTCTAGGATCCTAAGTCTAAGCAGGAAAGTCGTTGGCGGCACTTCGTCCCCAGATAACTGGAGGAGGGAGAGAGTTATTGCCCTCTGGTGTGGCCCGGGTATGGTGGGGCTGGAGCTGATGACAGAAGGAGCTTGAGTGAAGCTGAAGCAGATGAACATCATGTGTGGGGCTGGAACTGGTACCGGAACACAGCTCGGACAGAAAACAGAAAATGTAATTAGTTATTGATTAACAGCACAGTGTCTATTAACAATCACTGATGCCACGTGTAGCATGAGACCCCGGCATTAGCTATAGCAGCATAGCTAGAAAGAGGAGAACCAGAAGGTAACACAGCCAAGAGGGATCACATGAGACATCAGCAACCCCACGGGAGGCAGAAGACAACAACTTAATGTCTCTGATCACCATAAGGTTCTTTGACTATGAACCCCCAGCTCTGCCCTTATTCTAAGGCAAGGATGCACGAGTCAAGATCACGAGGACTGAAGCCCAGTACAGCCAGACCGCCCACCCGACACTCCCGGCTAATGGACAAGGCAGACAGGCCAGACATGACTCCAAACTCTGGCCCCAGTGACCCAAGCCATGCATCCTGGTCTAAATCTAGTCAAAAGCCTGTGTAAATAAGTATGTCTTTAGCCTAGACTTAACATTTTGGATAGTGTCTGAGTCTGGAACGAAAGTGGGAACTTTATTCCATAGCCTGGGGGCCATGTATGAGAGAGTCTTTCCCCCTGCTGTGGCTTTTTTTAATTTTAGGAACTAAAATAAGTTCTGCACCCTGCGAACAAAGTAGACGAGCTGGATTGTAAAACTCTAAGAGTTCACTCCGATAATGTGGGGCCAGGCCATGTAGAGCTTTATAAGTTATAAGAAGTATTTTGTGCGGAATTTAACTAGTAACCAGTGTAGTCATGATGGAACATGACTGATCTGATCAAATTTTCTAGTTTGAGTTAGCACTCGGACAGCTGCATTCTGAACTAATTGAAGTTTATTTATAGATTTACTAGAGCATCCAGTAAGTAAAGCATTACAGTAATCCAACCTTGAGGTTATAAATGCATGAACCAGTTTCTCCACATCATTAAAAGAGAGGATATTTCTAAGTTTAGCGCTAAAAGATAAAGCCATATGTTTTATACCCCTATTTTAACTGTTCACTGATGTGAGGTGGTGGCAGGTTTTGAGACCATGACAAATATGGTTTGCCTGCCATTCTTAACTGATGTTTTCTGTGTGTATTTCTACACACATCTGAAATGGAGTTATAAAGTTGTAAATGGATTCTAGTGTGGTGTGCTTTTTGCTTATATCACAAGTAAGTTTAATGCTATACAGAAATATTGGCCGTCAGGATATCATTTTAAATAATTTTTATTGTCATATATAATGTAACCCAATGTAACACCGTACTAACGCAGAAAAAAAAATCTTATACTCTTACTCAAATATTTTTTTAAATGAGTGCTTGTGTAATATATATTTTTTAAAAGTAACAGTACTTTTACTTAAGTAAAACTGTGCTGCTCTACCCACCTCTGGTACCCAGCCCTAGTCAGGAATTTGTAAAAGCTCCATCAAAGTTGACAGATCATTTATTGGTGGACTTTGCTTTAGAAGTGCAGGGCAGAAAGTTGCTGAATTGACATGTTTGGTGGAAACCGAAGAAAACACATTCAGAGGAACAGTGAGGTGGTTCGCACAACCCATTTTACTGCCACTATTTGTCTGAGAGTCCATGCCCATAGATATATTATGAACCTGTTGGTAGTGGGTGAGGCTGAAATGACAGTCATTTGATTAGAAGAGGTATCTACATACTTGTAATGTAGACATGTCATGATCCACCAAGTAGCCCTGTTTTTTTGACATACTATGTGCAGACAATAAAGTGCAAAATTCTCTTTTATCACATGATTGTGTTCATCATTTGTTTCAGTCTTGCAGATGTTGTGTGTATACACTCACCACTCGCTTTATTAGGTACATCTTGTTTGTACACTGTCAATTTTATCAGTTACCACTTACCATATAGAAGCTCTTTGTAGTTCTACATTTACAGACTGTAGTCCATCCGTTTCTCAACAAACTTTGTCCCCCTTACCACAGCACCACCACACAACACATCACACATAATATTTGGGTGATGGATCATTGTCACTGACGTCATTGACACTGGTGGTTGTGTGTTAGTGTTTTGCTGGTACGATTGGATCAGACACAGCAGTGCTGCTGAAGTTTTTCAAGTGTTGACTCACTGCAAACTCTATTAGAAAAAAAACACCTTGTAGTTGTTGCTGCACAGTTTGTATCTAATCCTTCATCAGTACACACAGGACGCTGCCTACAGGATGCAGGTGGCTGGACATTTTTGACTGGTGGACTGTTTTCAGTACAGCGGTGACAGGTTGTTTAAAAACTCTGAAATAACTGTCACCATGTCAGTGTCACTGCAGTGCTGAGTGTTCCACCTCCCAAATAGTACCTGATCTGTGGGGGTCCTGACCATTAGAGAACAGAGTAAAGGGTCTTAACAAAGTATGTAGAAGAACAGATGGACTTGAGTCTGTAATTGCATCTCTGTTCTAAGTGGAACTGATAAAATGGACAATTTGTGTAGACACAAAGTGTGAACCCTTGCTTTTGTGCCCATTACAGGTCTTCAAAGAGGTCCAAAAGCAGAAAGCAGAGAAGAGAAATAAAATAAAACAAGCTCTGATTCAGAAGAAGATTACTACTGTGAAGTCAGGCCCTACAGAAACCCAAGAGACTACAGGACAATAAAGTCCACCTTCATAAACATGGGGAGTTAATCATGGGAAGAAACTGAAAAACCTCTTCCAAAACAGGGATGTCACATCTGGTGGTGTCTGTTGCTGGATTTGTCATGTGATGTTTGTTCTGCGAATGTATGGAAAACTTTGATTAAAATGAGAAAACTCACCCTTGTCTCTCAATCTGCTTTCTTAGATATGTGCTCATGTGTTGTGTTTCATTTTGCTTATTTAATACACATCGTGATGTAAGATATTTATCACATCCAGTGACTAATCAGACTAACAAATGAAAAGTGCACCGTGATGCATTTGTGGTTGTGGTTAGTAGGAGCAGCTCAATTCTGAGAATTCAGTTTTTTTCCAGAAAGTGTATGACAGTCAGATGAATATGAAGTCAGGTACAACCAGCTCCAGAATTATTAGCACTGGGTCTTTGTGGCTAATGTAATGTACGTTAATTTTACACTGAAAGTGTAAGGAAATGTGTAACCATGATTTGTAGTACCTTCATTCAAAGTAAATATTGCTTATCAGAAAATGGTTAACTGCTAAAATTACTGGACACTGCATATACTTTGTGTTAGCATAGTCATTAAGGTACTGGAGTATGGACCAAAAAGTCCAGGGTTCAAATCCCACCTCTGCCAAGATTCCACTGTTGGGTCCTTGAGCAAGGCCCTTACAGTTACTTGGACTGCAAGACTCTGTCAGTATGCATGTATGTTTTTCTGGACAAGGGCATCTGCTTAATGACATAAATATTAATCCACTTTGTGCAACCTCCATCTGCTAACATAGCAGCATCAAATCCAATATAATGCTGGATGTGGCAGGAGACAGAAGAATCCAGATGTTGCTCCTTTAAAAACAAGTCAACCAGATTTTTGCAGGTATATGTCTGTTGTCCAATAAGGTTATTATCCTTATTATTAAGGTAATTAACCTATATGTTGTCTTGTCAGATGCATAAGATAACTTCTGGTAGTAACTAATGTAGGATGGAAGTAGTAATGACAAACAACGCCGCAACCTCTGTTGCAGAACGTGTTATTAAACAGTGTTTAAAACCCAGCATCGTCTTTGTGGTGCACTTGATTCTCACAGCTTTTTGAACACTTCACAGTTTTTGCATGCACCTCAGTTCAAGTCAAGTCAGTTTTATTTCTGTAGTGCTTTTTACAATGGAGCATTGTCTCAAAACAACTTTACAGTTTTAGATTATCTTCTAAATTATAAGGCCAGTCCCAAATTGAGTATGCCTAGGTTGACAGTGGAGGAAAAAACTCCTTAAGCATTATAAGGAAGAAACCTTGCAAGGACCAACACTCAAAAAGGGTTATATGTAAGAATTAAATAAGTAATCTAATAAGTAATATTGTAGTAAATCGTAGTAAATAAACATAAACTAAATTATTATTAACAGAGAGAACATATTAAAAAATATAATAATTAAAATAACAGGTAGACTAACATTTTAGTTCCCCTCATACTTCTGAGATACCTACTTCTGACATACAAAAGAAAAGGTGTGCCACTGTCACATAAAAGACAGTTTCACATTCCATAAATGCCTTTGTGTGTGAGACGGCGAACGTGCGAAGGGTAAGTAGGGGCTCAGCAAATCATTGCATTGCACACAGCTTTACAGTGAAATAAGATTTATCTTATTTGAAAAAAGGAAAACCAATATGTGACTGTCAATGTTGATGTTAAATAAATGAATGTATGGGAAACACCAGCATATCTTGGCTATTTAGTATATCTTACAGTGGGGCAAAAAAAGTATTTAGTCAGCCACTGACTGCAAGATTTCCTATTTCGAAAGATGATCCAGGAAATCACCTTGTAGGATTTTTAAAGAATTTAATTGTAAATCATGGTGGAAAATAAGTATTTGGTCACCCACATACAAACAAGGTTTCTGGCTCTCACAGACCTGTAACAACAACTTTAAGAAGCTCTTCTGTCCTTCACTCGTTACCTGTATTAATGGCATCTGTTTGACCTTGTTATCTGTATAAAAGACACCTTTCCACATCCTCAAACAGTCAGACTCCAAACTCAACCGTGCCCAAGACCAAAGAGCTGTCGAAGGACACCAGGAAGAAAATTGTTGACCTGCACAAGGCTGAGAAGAGTGAATCTACAATAGGCAAGCAGGTTGGTGTGAATAAATCAACTGTGGGAGCAATTGTAAAAAAATGGAAGATGTACAAGTCCATTGATAATCTCCCTCGATCTGGGGCCCCACGCAAGATCTCATCCCATGGGGTCAAAATGATCATGAGAACGGTGAGCAAAAATCCCAGAACTACAAAAGAGGGGACCTGATGAATGACCTGCAGAGAGCTTGGGACCAAAGTAACAAAGGGCTAACCTCAGTAGCACAGTAGGCTGAGAGAGACTCAGATCCTGCAGTTCCAGGTGTATCCAGGGGGCCCGTCTGAAGTTTGCCAGAGAGCATATGGATGATCCAGAAGAGGATTGGGAGAGTATCATGTGGTCAGATGAAACCAAAATAGAACTTTTTGGTAAAAACTGAACTTGTCGTGTTTGGAGGTAGAAGAATGCGGAGTTGCATCCCAAGAACACCATACCTACTGTGAAGCATGGGGGTGGAAACATCATTCTTTGGGGCTGATTTTCTGCAAAGGGGACGGGACAGCTGATTCGTGTTAAGGGAAGAATGAACGGGGCCATGTATCGTGAGATTTTAAGCCAAAACCTCCTTCCATCAGTGAGAGTATTGAAAATGGAACGTGGCTGGGTCTTCCAGCATGACAATGATCCCAAACACACCGCTCGGGCAACCAAGGTGTGGTTCCGTAAAAAAGCATTTCAAGGTTCTGGAGTGGCCTAGCCAGTCTCCAGACCTCAACCCCATAGAAAATGTGTGGAACGAGTTGATAGTTTGTGTTTCCCAGCAACAGCCCCAAAACATCACTGCTCTAGAGGAGATCTGCATGGAGGAATGGGCCAAAATACCAGCTACAGTGTGCACAAACTTGGTGAAAACTTACAGGAAACGTTTGACCTCTGTCATTGCCAACACGGGTTATGTTACAAAGTATTGAGTTGAACTTTTGTTATTTGACCAAATACTTATTTTCCACCATAATTTACAATTAAATAATTAAAAAATCCTACAATGTGATTTCCTGGATTTTTTTTCTCATTTTTTCTCTCATAGTTGAAGTGTACCTATCATGAAAATTACAGGCCTCTCTCACGTAGGAGAACTTGCACCATCAGTGGCTGACTAAAAACCTTTTTGCCCCACTATATTTGGCATATTAAGTATGGATCTCATGAAGCACAATTTCGCTGAACATATTGTGGCTGTTAAATGACGCATTCCTTTTTAAAATCTCTCTTACTTCATAAATGCAGTGCATTCTAACAAGGTTCCCAGGAGCTTTAAGGTAAAATAGTCTCACAACATAATAGATCCCCCTGGATACATCCTTCCTGTTTAACCATCTTTCTTTTATACACCAAACCCATCTTGCATTTTAGTTGCTCTGTTGTTTGTTTTACTTGAAAACAGAACCTGGTTCAAGTCAAAGCTGCATCGTATCTACTGAAATCCAGGCTCTTAAATTTGTGGTTAGATGAAAGAAAATATTTCATCTGGCACACTTTCCAAGTAGTTTAGTATGACGGTGGCACTCAATTGTGTATTTTGAGTCTTACTGACACAATCTTCTGCAAGTCTGCAAAAAGTCCCATTGCATCCTCTTCCGGGGACTTTAATTACAGCCAAAATTGTTTTAACATTAAACAGGCATATAGCTACATTATATGGCCAAAAGTATGTGGCCAAAATATTTGCCACAACTCAATTCAAGAAATTTTTGCCCTGCTAGACATGCCTAGACATGAAGAACAGTGTTAAGCAGCTGCACACAAGCTGCCTTTAACATTATCATAAGCCTGGGGTGGAAGGGCCAGGACACTGGAGCCATGTAACCGCGTTACTTGACAGCTGAAACAGTGTTTGGCAGATGCCAGGAAACAGCTACGTACTAAAATGCATGATGCCAACATTAAAGTTTGGTTGAATATATATATATTATATATATGGATATAATGGTCTGGAACTCTTTTTCAGGGTTTGGGATAAATCTTTTAGTTACGGGTAATGTTATTGCTACAGTATACAAAGTCTTTTAGAGAATAATATGCTACCAAACATTGCCTGAATGGCACAAATTTCCACAAACACATTCCAAAATCTCATGGAAAGCATTCCCAGAAGAGTGGAGGCTGTAATAGGCAATAAGGCAAAGCAGGGACTGTATAAACAAGCCTCTATACAATGTATTCGGAAAGTCTTCAGACCCTTTCACTTTTTTAACATTCTGTTATGTTGGGGCCTTGTGCTAAAATAAAAGTCTTCCCTATCAATCTGCACTCAATACCCCATAATGACAAAGTGAAAGAAGACATAATTTTAGTATTTTTCCAAATGTATTAAAAAGGAAAATCTTTGCAAAAAAATTTGCATAGACATAAGTATTAGACCTATTTCCTTTGACACTTGAAATTTAGCTCTGGGGGCCTCCCTTTTCTCTTACTTGTCTTTGGGATGTTTCAACACCTCAATTGGAGTCCATTTGTGGTAAATTCCATTGATTGGACATTATTTGGAAAGACACACCAGTCTAGATATGGTCTTACAGCTAACATTGCATATCAGAGCAAAAACCAAGCAGCCATGAGGAGGAAAGAACCACCCATAGAGCTCAGAGAGAGGATTGCATGGAAGCATCTGAAGAAATCAACAAAACTTTCTGCTGCACTGAAAGTTCCCAAGATCACAGTGGCTCCATAGTTCTTAAATGGAAGATGTCTTGAACAACCAAGACTCAAGACTCCTGGAGCTGGTCACAGGTTTTGGGGAGAGAGATGACTAAGGACCCAAAGGTCACCCAAAGGATGGGAGAAACTTCGAGAAGGTCAACCATCACTGCAGCACTCCACCACTCTGGACTTTATGGCAGAGTGGCCATACAGAAGCCTCTTCTCAGTAAAAGACACATGAAAGCCCAACTGGTGCATTTTAGCAAACTCCAGGCAGGCTTTCATGTGCCTTTTACTGAGGAGAGGCTTCTGTATGGCCACTCTTACCAAAGGTCGACTCCAATCAAGGTGTAGAAACATTTAAAAGAAGATCAAGAGCTAAATTTCAAGTGTCGTAGGAAAGGGTCTGAATACTTATGTGCATGCAAAATTTTAGGTTTTCCTTTTAATACAATTGTAAACATTTCTAAAATTCTGTTTTCACTTTCTCATTATGGCTACTAAGTGCAGATTGATGGGGAAAACTCAACATAACAAAATGGGGAAAAAAGTGAAGGGCTATGTAGACTTTCCGAATGCATTGTAGGTCTGATGGACAGGTGTCCAAATAGTTTGGGCTATATAGTGGATTTATATCTACATATCTATGTCTACAACATCTAGCAGGTGCCCTTATCCAGAGCAAATTACAACTAGTACAACCTTATAAACAGGCAATCTGATCATGTGTGGTTTAATGGTCTTGTTCATGAGCCCAACAGTGTCAGCTTTTTAGTACTGGTACTTGAACCAATGTTCTCACCAGGAGAAGTGTAACTGAGACATAGCTTTGTTATAAATGTTTATTCACATGTATATTTGTCATAAAATATGCTTACTTCAAATGAAGGCTAGATTTCACTCATCTTTTGCTGTGAGATTAGGCTATTCACTCTCAAAAACATCTTTATAAGCTTTTTTTTATATAATTTACCAAAATCAGCAATAATTCTAGAGCTAACTATGTCAGTTCTTTATGTAGGATCAGAGTCCTTGTTTATTATGCTAAACGGTGAGTTCAGTCATTTCCACTTGCAATGAAAGAACATTAACATGGTTATCTCGTGATCAAGCCACAGTACAAGTTGTAGAGAGCATCGGAAGTGCTGCAGACGTGTATCATTGTGCGGTGGTGTGTCACAACTTCCTTTATGCTCTGCGTGATCCAGATCAAGAAATTTTGAAAAGAAGACAAGGTAAGTGGCTCAGCTTCATTTTTCCTTATTTATGATATTCTGTCAGGTTTAGTAAAAAGTCTTTGCTCTCTAATCTTCAGTTTACCTTTATTAATATGAAAACCATGTCAGCTTAATCAGTAACATTTGCTCAAATGACATGTTCGAGTAAATAAATGAGTGCAACCTCTGTAGGAACTGAAATGAAACATGGCATTACCAATAAAACTCGTATAAAACATAATTCACATAAAGTCAGATAAAACATTCACTTATAAAACAAATATAAAGTACGTAGTAACATTTACAGAACATATTTAAGTTTGTTCCATGCAGAGGTTATTTTTTTCTAACTGAACATGTCACTTGAAACCTTAATTTTAGTCAAAAATCAGACTAAAACAAGTGTAGTGAAGATAACAGCTGAATACGTATAGCCATTGCAAATGTCTTACTGTGTAAAACACAGCTATTTTAGTTTTGATAGATTTAAATGTAATTCAGACTTTTCAGAGGTAAAAGGTACACTATATAGCCAAAGGTTTGTGGACAACGAAAAATTATATCCAAAATCTGGGTATTAATATGGAGTTTGTAATGACAGAGATCACTTTATTAGAGACAATGCATACAGACCTTTGGCCATATAGTACATTTAAATGATTTGCTTGAAAATCCACATTAGGGCATAGTTAAGTTTTTGGGCTCAATCAAATTGGACTTTCACTTTTAAACTCAAGTTAGAGGATTGGTTTATCATTACCATTTTGTTTTCTGCCTTCAAGTCTGTGGTTCTGTCAGCTGGTGTCACAAAGGTTCAGTCTTACTAGTTTTCTGTAGTTCATAAGTGAATTAGATGTATATAAGTCATATTTTTATATCCTATTATAATTCTTAAGTTATTTAAGTTATAGGATATTTTCTTGGTACAAATTGGGCCCCTTAATACCAGTTTAGCGTTATTTAATCACCAATTCCTACTTGTGTATTGTTGGTGACCATGTCCATCCATGTATGTCCTCAGTGTACCAATTTTCTACACACCATGTCACAAAGCTTAAATCAACTCAAACTAGTTTTTTAACATGTCAATTAGATAAGTGTCCCCAAGTGGTCTCCACAGTTACCACATCTTAATCCAATAGAGGACTTTCACGATCTGGTGGAACAGGAGATTTGCATCATGGATGTGCAGTGGACAATTCTGCAGGAATTGTGTGATGCTGTCATGTCAATATAGATCAAATTATCTGAGAAATGTTTCCAGCACCTTGTTGATCTATGCCACAAAGAATTAAGGCAATTCTGAAGGCAAACGTGAGTCCAACCCGGTACTAGCAAAGTGTACCTAATAAAATGTCAAGTGAGTGTGTATATGTATATACACACACACACACACACACACACTGGACATTTTATTAGGTACACTTTGCTAGTACTGGGTTGGACTCACTTCAAAATCTATATATATATACACACACACACACACACACACACATTTATGTGATCACTGCCCCTTTAAGTTACACTCCTCATGAAGCAGATTTTAACGTGGGTTAAAACAGAAGTGTGTCTAATCATTGAGACTACAACACTTTGAAGTTACCGTAACAATGACTTCTTTACATGATGACAGAAAGCTAGACACTCACGCTATGTTAGGTCCCACTTGGCCGAATTCAAAGTGTGCTATGGAAAACCACCCTCAGCTCTGCTTTTCTAGAGGTTACTTTCCACCACTCGAACTCTGATCTGTTCATGCTTCCACTGATGTCATTTCTTTCTCCAAATGTTTCAGGCCTGCGTGCATCACTTGAGCTGACTGTCATGTCAAACCCTGTCACTCATCAGCCATGTGCAGCTTCCTATGGTACCAACGTGCAGACAGGAGAATGGAGCACCGGCCTCTGCTCCTGCTGCAGTGACCTGCTCGTCTGTAAGTACTAGCAATAGCTAACAAACAGTAAAACCATAACCTGACCTCATCCATGACCCTGTGTCATTCAGGAAGAAAAAAGCAATGGCTCTTGGGGTTTTAATTCATCTTTAGTGATCATTCAGGGACACAAAGCATGTTAAAACCGAGCACAGGACAAACTCGTGTCATAGATAACTGAGTGACTCCCATTTGTTATCATGTCCAGATTAAATACAATACTCAGTGGTTTCTGTTCAGCACCTATACAAGTTCAATTGGAATCGTCATTTCCAGTCATTACTTACATAACTAGGATTAAAACCACAAAATTAGCCCATACATTGTTTCCACATATTTTACAATAGTTACAACATTTGTGAAAGTAATTATGCAACAACTACGCTGGATTGGTGCTCCTGTCTTGCGGCCTATGCCGCTGCTTAGGCCCTGGGTCTCCAGCGGATGAATATACAACAAGAGGGTTGCATGGTGGCTGTGTTGATCCAGTGTCTGCATGGGTGCATGTGTGTGTGTGTGTGCGCACATGTACATGTGCCTTGCGATGTTCTGGGGTCCTGTTCGGGGGTGGTTTCAACCTTACACCTTGTACTACTGAGTAGATATCACACCGCCACCACTGCCACCCACCCTCCAAATTGGATTAGGTCAGTATGGAAAGTGAGTAAGTGAGTAAATGGATTAACACAACCTCTGCAGTTAACAGATTTAAACATTAAATCAGAACATAAGTAACTCATTCATAATACACTGCATGACAATACCACATATCACTGGTGGCACCGTCCAGTTGGGTTGCCCATTGCATCCAGATACAGTTGGTTGTGTCTAAGAAACTGTCATTCAAGGCACACTTACTCTGCACCCCACCCCATTGGCCCACCATCTCCTCACCTCATGTAACCCTGACCAGAAGAAGCAGGACTGGGGAAAGTAAAACACATGCAGTTTGTGCAGGGATGACCAGTGGTGCCCTCAACTTCTGGCGCTACCAAGTTGCTACTGTAGGGCCTTTGAACAAGGCTTGTATTGTACATTGTCAGGTTGTAGAAATTGTAAGTCACTCTGGAAAAGGGCATTAGCTAAATGTTATACAAATGTATGAAAAAGGTTTTATTTTTAAGGGCAACATGGACCAAATGTAATAATAAATGAGCACTTG
>JAJAGP010003179.1:0-81702 GCA_025084515.1 Ancistrus triradiatus
ATTTATATTGTTTTATATTTATTTTGTGTTTCTGTTACTTAACTCCATATCCTGCTGTCACTGCTAACTTTTCGCCCACGCTAACACATCTGTCAGAAGTGCCAGTGCTAGCTGTGAAGTTACCAAAAGCCATGCACCTGGCCTTTACTGTCGCTTCAAACAGCTAACTAGAGTAAATAATCTTGGTGACAAAGACAAGTTGACATTTTCTTCAGCTATTTCAAAATCTGCTGTAATGAGTTGTCTGGCAAGTATGACATGTAATGTTCACATTTTATTTAATATTTATTTATTTATTTCTGTATATGTGATCATACAGATTTAATTTCATTCTTGTGAGGACCGTCAATGCAGAAAAATCGGAATTGAGCCATGAGGTTTTTAATGTGAACACAGCCTTTTACATTACATTTATGTCATTTAGCAGACACCCTTATCCAGAGCGACTTACAATTGATACACTCTTACAATCCAAGCAGTTGGGAGTTAAGGGCCTTGCTCAAGGACCCAACAGTGGCAGCTTGAGATTTGGGTCAGGGTGGGATTTGAACCCTGGATCTCCTGGTCTATAGTCCGGTACCTTAACCACTAGGCTACCACAGTCCCTTAAACCCAGGTTGCATTGTTATCGGGTAGTTTTTTTTTAAAACAAGTCTATTAAATTGGTCTTGGTGAAATTGGGATTGTAGGGGCTTTTATTGTCCATTGATATCTAAATGTGTCATCAAACAACTTTCATGTATGCAGCGAGCATTAGACTCCATTCACCTGACCATGAAAAGAACCAGTGCCTTATATCAGTGGCATCCTAAAACCATCAATTGACCATCAAAATGCTGCATCAACTACTGAGCTGATGCTGTCTGTCATGACCCATTCATTTCCTGTACTTCACATTTTCGACAGTCTAGAGTGATGCAAAACTTTTCAGTCTCAATATAAATCTACATCTGTATACAGCTAAACACTGTGAAATTAGACAAAGACTTAAAACTCTGTTTTTATGGTGTGACATGTCTCGTCTTTCCCTGTTTGATGCTGGAATAGCAGGGTGGGATAAAACAACCTGAGTCTATGTAGCATTTGTCTTAATAAACTACATTGAGATGCCTTTCTCTCCTTCTCCAACCACTCCCAGTGACATGATAACTGACTGTATACTGCTAACACTTTCCTCATACTTAACATACAGTGGTGCTTGAAACCTTTTAGAACTTTCTATATGTCTGCATAAATATGACCCAAAACATCATCAGATTTTCACAAGTCATAAAAGTAGATAAAGAGAACTCAATTGAACAAATGAGACAAAAATATTATACTGGGTGATTTATTTATTGAGGAAAATGATCCAATATTACATATTAATGAGTGACAAAAGTATGTGAACCTCTAGGGTTATCAGTTAATTTGAAGGTGAAATTAGAGTCAGGTGTTGTCAATCAATGGGATGACAATCAGGTGTGAGTGGGCACCCCGTTTTATTTAAAGAACAGGGATCTATCAAAGTATGCTCTTCACAACACATGTTGGTGGAAGTGTATCATGGCATGAACAAAGAAGATATCTGAGGAGCTCAGAAGGAGAGTTGTTGATGCTCATCAGGCTGGAAAAGGTTACAAAACCAAAAGAACGTTTAGTTGCAGTTATTGCTGCACAGGGGGGTCACACCAGATACTGAAAGCAAAGGTTCACATACTTTTGCCACTCACTAATATGTAATATTGGATCATTTTCCTCATTAAAAAAAATGACCAAGTATATTATTTTTGTCTCATTTGTTTAACTGGGTTCTCTTTATCTACGTTTATGACGTTTATGAAATCTGATGTTATTTTAGGTCATATTTATGCAGAAATATAGAAAATTCTAAAGGGTTCACAAACTTTAAAGCACCGCTGTACTTTTTCTCACCGAAGAGGAGTTGGCAATCATGATGTGTAGTTAACTGCCTATAGTGCATATTATAAAACCCACAGTGGCCGAGTAAATGTATTTACATATAAACACACAAAACCTTTAAGTTGCCTTGATTGCCAGTGTTTGGCAAGATATCGGTATGTTGATATCTACGTACTTGAAAACGATCTTTCATCCTCTGAAGATTATAGCAATTTCTTCACTGGCCTACGAAGATTTCCATGCAGATTTGTCAAAAATGATGTAGTCTGTTCAGCCTCAACAGGCATAGGCAATTTTGCCATAACCAATAAAGTGTAATTTCTTAGCTCGATAAGAGGTTTCACATGCATCTTAAAATCTAGTCTTTATTTGAACTTTATCTCCAATCACTGTATTTCATTTTTTTGAGTGGTGTGATTTCGCTATCATATTTATTTTATCTGTTTATTCTGATGACCCTGTATTGCGGAACCACTCGCAGAGTGCCTGTTATAAACTTTATACAGCGAAAATAAAGAGACGTTACTTTTATCTCCCTCTGTCTCGCTTGCTCTCTCTCTCTGTCTCTGGGCCACTCGCTCTCCCAACAGAGGGAGCCAGAGTGTCGTTAATCACGAGCAGTGCCGATATTTAATAGCTGTTCATAGAGATGTCACGGTAATAACGGTCTCGTCTCCATTTCCCCATCTCAGCCAGGACAAAACTTTAGAAATAATGTCATCTCTAACAAAAAAATACTACTTTATTGAACCTTATTAATTAATCCTTATTAAACCTTTAGAATTTTGGCCAAAATAAAAGTGAACACTGAACACGTTTATTATACTTCTGTAGATTAAATACATAATAAATTGATGAAAAAATATATCTTACATGCAAGAAATGTACATAAGTGCATTTAGGAGTCACTTTAAATGAACTCCTGCATTCTTGTCAAAGAGAGAAAGATAAATTAATTAAAATTAATGGGCAACATTCAATTAAAATTAAACACATTTGCCTAACTTAAAGTTATGGTATGGTGTGGTTTATGGGATACCAAATTGTGGGACATTACCATTACGTAATGTCGTTTTATCAGTGTTTCTTAATCCTAGTCTTGGCGCCCCACCGCTCTGCATATTTGAGTGTTTTCCTGCTCCCAACACACCTGATCCGACTACTCAGCTCATTAACAAGCCTGTTATTGAGGTAAAGTGGGTGTGTTTAAACAGGAGAAGTGCTAAACTGTGCAGAGTAGTGGGGCGCCAGGGACCAGGATTGAGAAACAAAACTGCATTAGATGAAAAACATGTTGTTTCCCTCATTGTTATCAGAAGATGAAATATTTCCTGATTTCTTCCAACAAGGTGGCGCCCCACCTCATTACAGACACCTTGTCAGAAACTATCTTAATATGCAGTTTTCGTTTCCTTAACTTTTATTTATATGTTTACTGGATATATAAAGTGGTGCTTGAACGTTTGTGAACCCTTTAGAATTTTCTATATTTCTGCTTAAATATGACCTAAAACATCATCAGATTGTCACATAAGTCCTAAAAGTAGATAAAGAGAACTCAGTTAAACAAATGAGACCACAATATTATACTTGGTCACAAAAGTATGTGAACCTTTGTCTTGTTGCATGTTCAATAATCCATGTGAACCTTTGCTTTCAGTATCTGGTGTGAGCCCCCTGTGCAGCAGTAACTGCAACTTAACGTTTCCTGTAACTGTTGATCAGTCCTGCACACTGAGTTGGAGGAATTTTAGCCCATTCCTCCGTACAGAACAGCTTCTGGGATGTTGGTGGGTTTCCTCACATTAACTGCTCGCTTCAGGTCCTTCCACAACATTTCCATTGGATTAAGGTCAGGACTTTGACTTGGCCATTCCAAAACATTAACTTTATTCTTCTTTAACCATTCTTTGGTAGAACGACTTGTTTGCTTAGGGTTGTTGTCTTGCTGCATGACTCTTGCATTCTTGCATTCTCTTGAGATTCAGCTCAATGACAGATGTCCTGACATTTTCCTTTAGAATTCTCTGATATAATTCAGAATTCATAGTTCCATCAATGATGACAAGCTATCCTGGCCCAGATGCAGCAAAACAGGCCCAAACCATGATACTACCACCCCCATGTTTCACAGATGGGATAAGATTCTTATGCTGGAATGCAGTGTTTTCCTTTCTCCAAACATAATACTTTTCTTTTAAACCAAAAAGTTCTATTTTGGTATCAGACTTCTGGGTTGGCCACGTGATCTTTAGCAAACCGCAGACAAGCAGCAAATGTTCTTTTTGGAGAGCAGTGGCTTTCTCCTTGCAGCCCTGCCATGCACACCATTGTTGTTCAGTGTTGTTTTGATGATGAACTCATGAACATTAACAATGTGAGAGAGGCCTCTTTACAAACTCTTTAGAGATGGTTTTGTAACCTTTTCCAGCCTGATGAGCATCAACAGCTCTTTTTCTGATGTCCTCAGAAATCTCACTTGTTGGTGCCATGATACACTTCCACAAACATGTGTTGTGAAGAGCAGACTTTGATAGATCCCTGTTCTTTAAATAAAACAGGGTGCCCACTCACACCTGATTGGCATCCCATTGGTTGAAAACACCTGACTCTAATTTCACCTTTAAATTAACTGCTAATCTTAGAGGTTCACATACTTTTGCCACTCACTGATATATAATATTGGATTATTTTCCTCAAAAAATAAATGACTAAGTCTAATATGTTTTGTCTCATTTGTTTAACTGGGTTCTCTTTATCTAATTTTAGGACTTGTGTGAAAATCTGATGGTGTTTTAGGTCATATTTATGCAGAAATATAGAAAATTCTAAAAGATTCACAAACTTTCAAGCACCACTGTACACTCACCGATCACTATATTAGGTACATCTCCTTGTTTTTACACTGTTTGATATTGCCACCATAATACTTTTTCTGTCTCTACAATAAGCTATCTCTCCTTGCCCATGGATGGTTCCTGCCTTCCTCCCTGTGCTACCAGTTAGACCCCAGCTCCCCATCACCCTGAATTAGAGTACCGGTAAGTGAGTACGGAATGTCAGTGAATGAGATTTCTGTCGCTGTTTCTCTCTTCTCTCTAGAGGGAGCCAGAGTATCATGAACTGGTGTTTCTCAATGACTTCTTGGAATACCCATCTAGGCACATTTCACTGCTAGAATCCTAACAACACATAAAGGGCAGCAAAACAACATTATAATAGTAATGTTAATAGTAACACCACTGTGACAAAATGAGATTCTATACAATTCATTAAATTTACAATACAAAATATTGTAATATAATAAGATCCAGTTCATATCCTATTGCACACATAAAATCAAAGCTTGCATAGCATTGGAAGTTGTGTGAAATTAATAATTATTCACACAGTTCTCATGTACTACTTGAGGATTGCAGGAGCAGCGCATGGAGCTCCCACTGATTGACTTCTCTAGCACTGCTCTAGCATAGGGATCTCAAACATACCATGTGGGTGCCAAATCTAGCATGGAGAGTGTGATAAATTCTGAAAATAAGCATTAATGTTATTGTACACTATTCTCGAATTAGACTTAATGACAGACGCTGGATAATGACATTATATAAAGGCATATCAGCTGAAAATATAAAGTGTAGCTTTTATTTGAGAACATTAGTTTATTAAGCACTAAAGCAAGTCAAAGTGAAGACTCCTTTTTCCTCAACTATTTATGGGTTCACCTAAAGCTGTTATTTAATGTCTCGACCCAAAGCACACAGACTTTGATGCCCCTGGCTTTTAATCTTCAATTGTGCAATCTGCTCTCATTCCTGCAAAACAGCATGTTGAAGCTACTGGATCTTGCAGACAGAGGCTAACATCACCTCCTGATGTCGGTGCTCTGTAAAAAAAATGACGTTGCGCCAATGCATTAAAGCTGTCCATCACTGTCTTATATCCAGTCATTTCAATGTGTCTGTTGGAAGCCACAGTATCAGCATCAGATTGAAAATGTTTACTCCGAGCAATCTGGTGTGCTATATTGTATCTTACTCTTGTGGGATCACTTGAGGTTGACCAGATCTTGGATACTGCCAATCTGCTGAAGCCTCTCTGTAGCTGGATTCAGCAGGGTAAGTAATGCTGGCACTAAGTAACAGCTTTAATGTCAGTAATCCTCTTGTGTGATCCTTGTGACATTGAATGTAGTTCAAAACTGTACAAGAAATGATGGGTCTTTTTAAAACTGACCTCATAATCCTTCCAATATCTGTTTACGTAAAGGTGGAGCCAGTTATCATGAGTGTCCTTTGTCACAGTGCTGTACTGCATAAGCTCTTTACTACCGCTCATAACAAACTGACAACATTCTGCCAAACACACACTTGTAACCATCCCAGACAGCAAACAAGTGAAGACCCAGTAACAGCCTACGCTTTCCACTTTCATGTGGCCAACATACTGTGACAGAGCGATGGCAATGAACTCATTGAACACAGCCGTGACTCAAGCTTGATGAGACCATAGCTCATGCATGATATAGACCAGAACTGGGCCACTTTAAGGCCAAAATTTAAATCCCACGTAACCATTAGATAAGGTTGTTTACTAATGGGTAATTTTTGGCTTAGATTCTCTCTGTCATAAACCCTTCTATGTGACTGTTTACAGTACAGCATAACCCCAAACATGTTTAGATCAGAACTGTCTAAGATCAAGGATCATGTCCTGCTTCAGAGTAACCTTGTCTATGTTTATCATTCAGTATATTTCTGGTTACTTCATGCCTAGCTTGTATGGAATGTACAGATCACAATGGCTTAAAAAGGTCTGTGTTAGAGAAACTTTCAGGTTAATACTTTGAGGCTGCGGCAGGTAAAGCAGAGTTTAATGAGATCCTTTAATTCTCACTTTAAGAGGTGTATCCTAGTCTGCACATTTGTTTGGGAGGTGCTCAGATTGTGAAAGAGAACAAAGCTTGTGTGTGTGTGTGTGTGTGTGTGTGTGTGGTGTGTGAGAGAGAGAGAGAGAGAGAGAGAGAGAGAGAGAGAGAGAGACAGACAGACAGACAGACAGACAGACAGGAGACGAGAGAGAGAGACACAGAGAGATTGTAGAGAGAGACACAGAGAGATTTTTTTCCTCTTTTTTCCTCTGTGGTGTTCAAATATTTTGGCTGAGCCCTCATACATCTGGTAAATTTACTTACTCCTTCCCTTCATCACCAATCAAATACAATCTCCTTTTATACATCATATACATGACAGATCCATACTATCCAATGTGGACTGTGCATGCCTGTTTTGTAGATAGGTATCTGTTATATAATAGAAATTGATTATATAATTTGGTAAAGAAAAAAAAAAACTTTTGTACTTATTCATGCAGCAGGTCCCGTGTGCACACCATTAGTGACCGGGTTTGGTCCTTCAATGCATTTTTTAAGATCTGTATCCCTGTCTCTGCATTGTGCTGATGACTTATCAACATGACCGCAGGTTCAATTAATATTAAAAACATGTGTTTTGTCTCAATAGTTGCATCATGTTGAAGCAGATGGAGTCCAATTTCTAATGGAAAACATTGAAATGTGCATAATGTGTGTTTTATGTTTCCTTTTAAATATGATAATGGGTTATCTTCTGGTATGGCTATTGATGCAGTGCTCATATTCTTAACTATTTTAAGCACTTTGCACTTACAAAGGCCATTATTATCGAAAAAGGACATGTTATAACATATTTGGCCCTGTAATTGTTTATGTAATCATGTGCCTAATTTGAACCAATGGAATTACCATTACAATGTTGTATATTTGACATTTCAGTATGATTTGGCATTCATTGTAACAAGTTGTATCTGTTTTTGTTTTTCAAAAATGGTGACTTGCTTCTTAAAAATGTGAAAGAGACAAACTATTTGCTTCAAGTTACTGGGGTTAATGTTAGGTGTGATATTAATTATCTATAGCAATATTATGTCAGTGGAATTATTATAAGCTCACAATGATAAACGTGTGTGTGTGTGTGTGTGTGTGTGTGTGTGTGTGTGTGTGTGTGTGTGTGTGTGTGTGTGTGTGTGTGTGTGTGTGATGTTTATATATCATTGCGGGGCTGAATGTCTCAGCAAGGATAGAGAGATCTGACATTTTTTACCTTGTTGGGACATTTAGCTGGTTCCCATGAGGAAAACTGCTTTTCTTAGGATATGCAACTTCACTTTGAAAAACCAAAAGAGACAGATTTGCTTTGGGTTACTGAGGTTACATTTATGGTTAGGAGTAGATGCATTAATTAGCTACAGTAATCATGTTGTCAGTGTGAAGTCCTCACACAGAGAGTGAGACAGACGTGTGTGCGTGTGTGTGTGTGTGTGAGAGAGAGAGAGAGAGAGAGAGAGAGAGAGAGAAAGCATGTATCTTGTGAAATGTTAAGTCTTTTACCTTCCACAGTTAGGAGGGGCGGGTGTACATAGTGCACATGTATAAAACCCATGGCGCTCTGCGCTCCTCACACACTGTTTGTAGGACACTTGGAATCATCTTCCTCCTCATCCTCCTTCTCCTGGATCACCCATCCACTCCCACTGGTTTATATTTTCCAGCGGCTACTTTGAGCGGACTTTGCTCTTCGGGATAGGACCATGAGGCTACTGTGTGCGACTGTGATGATGGCTGTTTATGTGGCTGTGTCCATCAGAAGCGCTCATGCTGGATCAGCGTCTCGGAACGCCATCAAGAACCTGCAGAATGGAGCGGTGAGTGCGGCTGAGCCGGTCAGCGCGAGCCCGCGTGCTGCCAGCCGGGACCAGGAAGCCGGTACTCGATCAGCGGTATGTTTCCTTCTGTCAAACCATTAAATGCACGTGAATAGACAGAAATTATATGAAATGATAACGTGTCAGACCAGTAAAGCACTCACTGTCTTCCCCCAGCCTTTAAGTTGCGCCGGCGCCTCTGAATGCCGCCTCTCCGAGTTCTGTGCTCGCGGGACCTGCCAGCCGTGCCGCAAACGCAGGAAGAGATGCGCCCGCGATTCCATGTGCTGCTCGGGGAACCGTTGCATTAACGGTGAGAGTCGATCACTCTATGGTCTGCACTAACACCTGTCCTGTGTCCCAGTGCTGCCCTCTCACATCAGTAGTGCTACAGTTTAGCTAGTGTTAGAACTTGGAATAATACCTTTTGAAAGCACGGTCTCTGAAAACAGAGTGCACTCTTTGTGTCAGTTAGGACACGGCGTCATTTAGCATTTATGCGAGCTCATATTCTGTACCACACTTTCAGGCTACAAATTGGTAAAAGTCCCCCAGTAGGGCACTATATAGTGAAACGGGGCTAATCTCAGGCGTAAGGCTATGTCCTGTGTTTGAAATGCTGTTCCTAATAAACTGCCTCGTGCCAGTACGGGAATCAGCAGTGAATTTCTGGAAGTAAAAACCCCATCCATTTCCGCCACAGAGCATTGAATGGATGAAGGTTTTTTTTAATTCTTGGAAAAATCCAATTAATTTCCACAGAAGACAGTTTGATTTGTGTCATTTTCATTGACAAGACTGTCTCACCATAAGCAAGCAGTTTAAATCATCCATGCCTGTAGAATCCATCAGTAAGCTGAAGTACTACACTGCCTACAGAGGAAGTTTCACTTAGCTCAAATTATACGGGATAAAAGAATGGGATTGAATAACAGAACAAACAATAACATAGAAAGTACTACGTATGCACACTCACATTACACTATTTACAATCATTACAAAACACTCAAATCTATGAAAAGCCTCTTTGTCGAAAGTAAACAAATGGATGACATTAGTAACAAAGCATAAGTAGATCCATAGTTGATCGAGTTGATTCTGTCTTGCACCTTTCTTTTCCCCATTTTTCATAATTGTCATTTCCTTTGAAATAACAGTTATGAAATTCATGAACTCATGGGTTTGACACAGTTGATTGGTTCATCACTTTAAAACTCTTAATTTAAGATTTCTTAAAGGAATATAATTTCAGGATCCAGAGCCCTTAAAAAGTGAATAGTGAGCTCTGTACTGTACCTGCTAGATTGGGTGCTAACCTGTTGCTGTGCAAACTTTGCGTTTTTAAGAGTTCACTTAGTTAAATTTTCTCCACTGTGCTCCCAGAGAAAAAATCTCAGTATCTACAAAAAATGACAGTATCTACAGAATGGTGTACTACATCATCCTGATTCCTCATTAGAAGGACTCTGTATCTGTGTGGGTAAAATAGTTGGGCACTATTTTTAATACTTCGCAATTACATATTTCATTACTGCCCTGTATATTTAGACATGTGACAAGATTCCCAAAATGTGAACCATATGCTGAATAGGATGTGGTTTCTGATATACAGGGTGGCCAGTGTTTTAAAGTTTGCCCTATTCTTTCCTCTGCTAAAAGTTCAATCTAGCTCCTCTTTGCAGTTAGAAAGTGCAATGGCACTGTTAACCATTCAAAGAGCCCTTAAAGAACACCCCTATTCGGGCACTGTAGACTATTTGGACACTAATGTATTTGTTGGATTTTGTGCAAGCTCACACTGCCATGTCTCATTTTATATTTGTGCTGTTTTGCAGGTGTGTGTCAAGCAGGTGAAATGAATGAGACCCAGACTGTAAGCAGTACAGGTAGTACTCAAAAGGTTGGCAAGGCAGATGGCATTGCTGTGAGTGGGACACGTCAAAACAGCACAGTAAAGCTACAGCAGGGTAAAAGAACCTCTGTTCCTGCAAGACCACAGGAAGTACTAAAAGGTATGTACATGTCCCTTTCTCCCTTTCCATCTGCTCTAGACATTATCTCACAAATCTCAGTCCCAATCTATGCACTTCTCTTGTTCACAGGTGGTGAAGGGGAGCCATGCCTGCGGTCCTCAGACTGTGCCAAGAATCTGTGTTGCGCCCGACACTTTTGGTCACGGATCTGTAAGCCAGTGCTGACCGAGGGCCAGGTGTGCACGCGTCACCACCGTAAAGACACCCACAGCCTGGAGATTTTCCAGCGCTGTGACTGTGGCCAAGGGCTGGCGTGTCGAGCCCAAAGAGAGAGAGCTGCAGGGGCAGAGAGCCAGCAACAGCTTTTACAGCAAGACCAGCAACAGCCTGGCAAAAACAATAAAAACCGAGCTACCAGAAACCTCCACACATGCCAGCCACTCTGAGCCAGCAGGACCTGTTGAGGACAACTAGCTTTTATGTGCACACACAAATGCATAAACACACACATTCACACACATTCCAGTAGCACACATGCATGCATGGACACTCGGAAGGAATATAGGAAAACTGACTCCCCGGAAGGATGCTCCATTAAAAGGATTGATCATATTTCCTGGATGGATGCAGAAAAAGCACACAGTGTGGAAGACTCTGCCACTGGAGATCATTTTTTGTCTCCCGGGTCATCAAAAAGCAGAGTGTTTTTTCCCTTTATAAGGGAACTGTAACCAGTTATTGCAGTAAATTACTGTGTTGTAAATATGTACTTGGAAGTGGCACTTTAACTGAGCTTATCAATTCTGTAAAAGTAGTATTGTAAGACCAGGTGCTGCATGATGCTATGCTAACAATGTAAATATTAAAATGATATGATTTATATTGTTATTTACAATGTGATAAAAATAGTCTATTTTTATGTCAAACTAAATTGTTAAGATATTGCTTTTTATTAAAATATTACAGTCTGACCACAGATTGTCTATTTTTCTCAATTCTTCCATTCACCTCACTTATCTCTTCAGAAAGAAAAGCAAAAAGAGCAATGACACTAGACTAAAAGGAAACGGAATCTGAGTTGATAAGAAATTTGTTCATTTGAAAATGTAAATTTTAAGATTTGTTACTTTTTATTACTTGATACTTTTTACTTTCATGCCATTACATTTCCGAGTACAAACATATACTTCAGTACATTCATAAAGCATCCGTTAAAACTGTTCACGTTTGAGCAGAGACAAAAACTTTAAATAGTGGAAAATGTAAAAATATTATAGTGCTATACTGATGGAACTGCCATATATGTGTCATCTGCTTCAGGTTTCAATGTTCTGTGCATTCAGAAATGCTCTTCAGCATACCGCATTTGTAACGAGTGATGATTTGAGTTACTGTTGCATTTCTATCAGCTTGAACCAGTCTGGCCGTTCTCCTTTGACCGCTGGCAGCAACAAGGCATTGTGCCCAGAGAACTGCCACTAACTGGATATTTTCTCTTTTTTAAGACCATTCTCTGAGAGAACCCTAGAGATGACTGTGTCTTAAAATACCAGTAGATCAACAGTTTCTGAAATACTCAGACCAGCCCGTCTAGCACCAACAACCATGCCACTTTCAAAGTCATTTAAATCAGTTTCTACCCATTTCTGATTCTCGGCTTCAACTTCAGCAGTTCATGTCTTTGCCATTGCATGTGATTGGCTGATATTGGAAGATAAAAGCATAGTTGAACAGATGTATCTAATGAAGTGGCCAGTGAGTGTGTGTGTGTGTGTGTGTGTGTGTGTGTGTGTGTGTGTATATCAGTTTATTATCTCACCTTGTAGATGGAAAGTCAAAGACAATAGCTCATCTGCTGCTGCACAGTTCGTTAGTCAGACACCCTCTAATCCTTCATCAGTGCTCGCAGGACGCTGCCTACAGGATGCTGGTGGCAGGACATTTTTTTTCCATTCACACATTACTGAATGTGTGCCAACCAGACCCTGAGATACTAAAGCAGTTCCACATCATTACACCATCTCTCATGCTTGAGAGTTTTTGTTTTTGTATTGTTGGTATGCAGAGTTGTTTTCTCCAAACATAAAACCTTCTAGACTGTGCCAAAAGATTTGGCCACAGAACACTGTTCCACTTGTGCCGTGGAACATCCAGATGCCTTTTGCTAAACTCTTTCTTTGAAGAGCAGTGGTTTCCTTCATGATAACCTCCCATGTGTATAATTCTTATAGAACCATACACAGTCATTATGAAGTGCAAGAGATGCCTGTGGATCCTTAGCTGGCACCATAGGCTTTTTTCGTCATTTGTTTTGCGCATACTGTGGTGTGACCTTGTGTTGAACATTGTCCCACTCCTAAGGACAGTAGCAACAGTGCTCAGTTTATCATGTATGTAAACTGTCTGTCTGACTGTGGACTGACAGTTACAAAATGAAGATGATTGATGAATGAATATGAGCATCAGCAGTTTTAGTTATGCAGTTGCACTTGAACTGAGTAAGCATTATCTGAGAGGTTCACATACTTCCTTTTATGCTATTGATCGTGTTAAGTATTTATTTATGGCAGTGTTAATACTGAGTGCGGCAAATATAATTATAATGATAAGTATTCTTATGGCTTTTTGAGAACTACTGCATGCAGAGATCCATAAACATTCAAAAGGTGTTAGAAAGAACTTTCTCACAATTTTGTCTTATCATTCACCTAACATAGCTCACAATTTCCATAATCATAGTCTATCAACTTGAGCAGTTTGGATATTTATATGCACAGTGCTAGGTAATATTCAGTGTATTACCTAACATGTAACACTTAAAAAATCTGTCCTCAGTTGCAACACTCTCTACTTAGTTCCAAGCTGCCTGTGGAGAAACACCAGCACAATAATTGTTCAAAAGTATGACTGAGCAGTCACACAATGTGAAACAAAAAGTGTCTGATGAAGTGGTATGAAGCAAAATGCCACTGGGCACTGATGCACTGGAAACTCATTCATCGTCAGGTCAGGCATCAGGCAAACTTGAGTCTGATACTTTGATGAAAGCATAAAGTCAAAAATAATCTGGAAGCAGAGGCAAAAGTGTTGGCTACGGCTGATTTTATTAGTGCATGATTGCTACAAAGGGGCCAAGTTTATAAATCAATCTATACACAATAACCTACAAACCTTGAACCTGTTTGACTCTAATACTTTTACTTATTATGAGGAATAAAAAAGAGTGATAATTCCTCACAGTGCCTGTAAGTAGCAGTTCCATTAAAATGACACACAAGCAGGTCTATGGGTTTTTGTTCCTAATGAACATGTGGTTTAATGGCATGACATATATAAATATAATACACTACCTCAAACAGATAATCATTTGCTTCTGAAAAGCTGCATGGCTTTTGACCCATAAAGGAAGTTATCATAGCACATAAACAGGTTGAGTGTTCTGACGATGATATGTAATCCTCTGGGTAGCCATATCCTAGTCTGAAGAAAAAACACCCAACCACATGAAAGCTTAAACAGGGCAAAACAGCAGGAAACTACAAAGACAACAGGAGGAAAGCAAATAAAAAGAGTCCAGAGGAAGTAGCGGGTTTCAGCTGCTAGGACCTTCTCTTCCCCAGCCTTTGGTGTGCCTGGCTAACTTCTAATTAGTCCTGCAGCCAGGCCTGGATTGTAGGTTAATCATAGAGATATCGTATCCTCTAATTACTTTATCATACCCCATTGCTGACACAGAATAGCTTGTTCAGCAGAGAGTGTGTACAAGGGTGGTGTGAGAGGTTTGCTCTAAGGTTTGAAGCAAATTATAATGCCAGAAAGTACAGTATGCAATGGAACCATGGTCAGGAGAATTACGAAGTTCCCCTACGAAGTGTAATTTCATAAATGCATAACACAGGATATATATATATATATATATATATATATATATATATATATATATATATTATATATATATATATATATATATACACACACACACACACACATGTGAATCTCCCGTTCCACTAAATCGAAAAGGTGTAAAGTAACTTGAGCTTTGTGACATAACGCATAGAAGGGGAATAGATGGGTTCACTGTCATCATAGCGGGATGGACTTGGTCCAGCAACAACACCCAGGTAGGCCGTGGTGTTTAAATGCTACTCTACTGATATTAAGGGGTCCAAAGTGTGTCAAGAAAATATCCCCCACAACATCCCCAACCTGAACGTTTGATACAAGTCAAGGTGGATCAATAATTTCATGCTGTTTTACACAGAATTCTGACCCTACCACCTGAATGTCACAGCAGAAATCGAGACTCATCAGACCAGGTCATGTTTTTCCAATCTTCCATTGCCAGTTTTGCTGAGCCGTGTGCTGCTGTAGCCCATGTGCTTCAAGGTTCACCATGTTGTGCATATCTTGCTTGTACCATGTGGTTATTTGAATTACAGTTGCTTTTTATCAGCTGAAACCGATCTGGCCATTCTCCTCTGACCTCTGGCATGAACAGGGCATAAAACAGCTGCTCACTGAATATTTTCGCTTTTTTGGAGCATTTTCTGTAAACCCTAGAGATGGCTGTGTATGAAAATCCCAGTAGATCATCAGTTTCTGAAAGACCCATACTAGCCAACCAGCCATGTTCAAGTCACTAAAATCATTTCTGGCCCATTCTGATGCTCGGTTTGAACGTCAGCAGGTTGTCTTGGCCATGTCTCCTTGTGTAAATGCACTGAGTTGCTGCCATGTGATTGGCTGATTAGATATTTGCATTAATGAGCAGTTGAATAGGTGTACCTAACGAAGTTGCACGTGAGTATATACATATACAGAATAATGTTTGCAATCCTTGTGAGCAGGGTTGTTATGGAAGCCGAATTGAGATTGTAGCAAACAACCAGCATTGATGAGCAACCACATAGGACTCTGTGTAATCTAATGTTCATGTCCAAGTCTTTTGCCAAAAAGTTCTTGGCCAAGAAGGCAATGGGAGCATCAGACCAGCCCGAAACACACATAATCAAAAAGAGGAATTTGAAAAGTGCATCATTATAGTACTGCATCTCAGTAGAATGCCAAGCCAAGATGTTTTGTTGGGCAAGATACAAAAGAGTTTGAAAACAGTCACTGTGAAGTTTTCCATGCACATATACTCACACTGTAAGACCTCGCTCTCTTTCTCTCTGGTGACAGACTGTGGCTTAAAATTACAGACATGCAGATCTGTGTTTAATGATGTCGGGCGTCACAGATTCGAGGGCTCACTAAAATGGACTATTTTAACTGCGTGTGCACAGACTAAAGAGGAAGACAAGCGTCTTAGCGACACACACAAATTATGATCAGGCGTCCACTGTGGGCATATGTACCAGGGCCCATGCTTCTGAGCAAATCTCCCTGTAGACATTCCCATGTAGCACAACTAGCCTACACATTTCAAATCATGGCCAAACCAGCAAAGTACTCACAGACGTGTTCAAACAAACCCAATGAAAAGCATTCACTTTCGTTTTACCAGAGCTGGCCAACTGTGGGTGTGTGAATTTGTGCTCGTAAAAAAGTCTCTATTTAAAATTCTGAATATGTCATTTTGGCATTATTGCACAGAAACACAGCGCAATGCATAGTATATGCCATTTTTAACTCAGCAGTCGCTGGGTTTGTCTTTCTTGGCTGCTGCACAGGTGTAAATGGCAGACACTAATTAGCTTGGACAGATGTGTAACACTGAGTTGTTTTAAGCTGAGAAGGTAGCACGTAGCAAACAGTGGTGTGTGTGATGCATCAATATTGAGCAAACAGTGTCCTCAGAGACACAACTGAGTAAACACATGGCAGGCGTGATGAACTCTAATGAGGCAAGACAATCTCCAGATCTGTAGTAAGACTTGTCAGTTGTCACCAAGAACAGGAAAGCCTTTTATTCTGATTTAACATCAAAACGACGTTAACATTATGCATTTTAATAACCATATGCTAGCAGAACTGGCGCTCTCAATAAATCTTTTTAGTCAACAGTGTGTATGTTATTTTCATATTAACTTTTCCATTTGAGTAAAGAGTTAAGACCACAGTAGTGTGTGGCACTGCTGCATACGCACACACCGCGACAGACATAGTATTGTGAGTGATGTAGCAGCAGCAGCAGCAGTAGTGTGAGGGCAGAGTCAGAGGCGTTTGGGGTTTGGGACAGTCTGGAAACTGTGTTTACGCTGAACTACTCGTTACTGGCCTGACCACAGACCTCTGTTGGCCACAGGCATGTGTGTATGTGTGTAAGTGTGTTTGTGGTGACAGCTAGGAGGGGGGGTTAGTTTTGAGATTTGTGCTCAAATACAGCAGCTACACTCAAACCGAGTTCCAAGACTGATGTGAAATAAAGATCTGCAAGCCAAGTCTTCCTTCTACAAAGACACTGCCAGTCCATATTCTAGAATATGCATTTTGTTTATGATATGAGCACGTTACAATAATAATCTATTTAATACAGTACATGTCAATACAAATTTCACTAGGTTATTAAAGATTTCGACAATGCATTAGTTGTTCAGCTTCCCTGACTGACTAATCTGCTGTTCTGATTGGTCTTGCCTCACCAACATGAATAAAGCACACTCCCTTTTGGAGTAGAATTAAGATATTGTTCTCGTCAGTATTTATTCTTTTTGGGGGTCTCATCTGTCATACTATTTCATGTCAGCCCATTATCCCAAACACATCAAACATTTTGTGTCTCTCAAGCAATTCTTTTCTCTTCTGCACAAATGTTCTATTTTCCTTTGTATTAGAAGAAAATGTGCAATGCATTTGCGCAAACAGGTGAAACACTTAAGTCAGCCTTTATTGCCACATCACATTGCTCCAGCCTTTCAAAACAACCCACTGAAGGGTTGTGCTCAGTACTGCACTATAAACATCTAGTGAACTAAAGACCATTGGGCCAATCGAAAGCCACATTTTATGAGCGAACTGGAAGAAATGGCTTTGAAGTTCCTGGTTATCGTAAGTGGTTATTAACCACAGATCCACCCCTTCCCAACCTTGCAACCCCAGAATGCTGTTCTGTCGTCATGGCGGGATGTCTTTCTGTGATGTTGGCTGTCTCATGTGGGAGCCACAAGGCAAGCATTCATCCATCAGAGAAGCGGGATGCTTGCTGGTTCCTTCTTCCCTAGAGTCATGCTCTTCTCTTCAGGCCTTTCCCCATAGACTGTGAGCTTTGATCCCTGCTGGTGTCCCGACAGCCTGACATGTGCAATTGGTTTTCCCATTTTAGGACACATTCATTCGCATACACATCAGAGGCATTAGAGGGAAGCATTTTGCCCCATTCCAACCATGCCTGCTTGGCACATCCTATTGTTTTCATTAATTAATACAAGTTTTATTGCATTGGATTCTTAAGCCTTAAATGTAATTTTTAATGAATTACCGAAATGTATTAGTAATGGTTTCCTGTTTTATTGTATTTAAAAATGTAGCATATGTGGGAAATTTAAAAAGGCTGTAGTTGGCAAACCCTGTTTTAGTGTTACTGTACAGACAATTACAGTGCTACTTTAAGCTCCTAAGAAATGTGAAGAGTCACAGAAATTATTAAGCCCTGCAATTGTCTACACCTTCTGCTACATGATGCATGAACAGTTGCATAAATATAATTTTTATGTTTGCTACCTACAGAGGTTAGCTTTTTTACTGTATGTATACTGTACATTTCATACAACACTTTATCCTCTCAGTTATTAGATTGTATCTTTATTGTTTTCTTTTTGTCTAATTTATTTATTTTCTTTTTTACTCCTCATTGTAAGGACAGACTGGCAGAGCAATCAAATATTAGGGAGACAGATTTTCATTCAAATTAACTTTGACTACCCGGAATCAACAAAAGTGTTAGAGTCACAATTACAAGTCAAGAAGACTGCTAGCATATGCAGTTTTTACTAAAATATCTAAATTTCTCTCATTTGCATGTACAGTACAGTGGTGCTTGAAAGTTTGTGAACCCTTTAGAATTATCTATATTTCTGCATAAATATGACCTAAAACATCATCAGATTTTCACACAAGTAAAGAGAACCCAGTTAAATAAATGAGACAAAAATATTACACTTGGTCATTTATTAAGGAAATGATCCAACATTACATATTACTGAGTGGCAAAAGTATGTGAACCTCTGGGATCAGCAGTTAATTTGAAGGTGAAATTAGAGTCAGGTGTTTTCAATCAATGGGATGCCAATCAGGTGTGAGTGGGCACCCTGTTTTATTTAAAGAACAGGGATCTATCAAAGTCTGCTCTTTACAACACACATTTGTGGAAGTGTATCATGGCACGAACAAAGGAAGATTTCTGAAGACCTCAGAAAAAGAGTTGTTGATGCTCATCAGGCTGGAAAAAGTTACAAAACCATCACTAAAGAGTTTGGACTCCACCAATCCAGTCAGACAGATTGTGTACAAATGGAGGAAATTCAAGACCATTGTTACCCTCCCCAGGAGTGGTCGACCAACAAAGATCACTCCAAAAGCAAGGCATGTAATAGTTGGCGAGGTCACAAAGGACCCCAGGGCAACTGATGGCCTCTCTCACATTGGCTAATGTTAAGGTTCATGAGTCCACCATCAGAAGAACACTGAAAAACAATGGAGTGCATGGTAGGTTTGCAAGGAGAAAGCCACTGCTCTCCAAAAAGAATATTGCTGCTCATCTGCAGTTCACGTGGACAAGCCAGAAGGCTATTGGATGACAGTTTTGTGGACAGATGAGACCAGAATAGAACTTTTTGATTTAAAAGAAAAGCATTATGTTTGGAGAAAGGAAAACACTGCATTCCAGCATAAGAACCTTATCTCATCTGTGAAACATGGTTGTGGTAGTATCATGGTTTGGGCCTGTTTACTGTTTTAGTTTTACACAGGGTATTTTCTTTACATATATTCTTTAATTCTTGTATTTAACATCCAGGCTGCAAAAGGAGGATGGGTCCCTATTTGAGTCTTGGCCCTCCCAAGGTTTCTTCCCTATAAGGTTTGGGAAGTTTTTCCTTGCCACTGTCACCTCAGGTTTGCTCAACTAGGGCTTTGAGCCAATATATTTGTAAAGCTGGTTTGTGACAATGCTGTGTTGTAAAAAGCACAGTATAAATAAATTTGACTTGACTTTTGCTGCATCTGGGTCAGGATGGCTTGCTATCATTGATGGAACAATGAATTCTGAATTATATCTAAGAATTCTAAAGGAAAATATCAGGACATCTGTCCATGAACTGAATCTGAACTGAAGAGAAGTTGGGTCATGCAGCAAGACAACGACCGTAAGCACACAAGTCGTTCTACCAAAGAATGGTTAAAGAAGAATAAAGTTAATTAAGGACCTGAACCGAGCAGTTAATGTGAGGAAACCCACCAACACCCCAGAGTTGAAGCTGTTCTGTATGGAGGAATGGGCTAAAATTCCTCCAAGCCAGTGTGCAGGACTGATCAACAGTTACAGGAAATGTTTAGTTGCAGTTATTGCTGCACATATTCTCACGAATATGTAATGTTGGATCATATTCCTCAATAAATAACTGACTGAAGTACAATATTTTTGTCTCATTTCTTTAACTGGGTTCCCTTTATCTACTTTAAGGACTTGTGCGAAAATCTGATGACGTTTTAGGTCATATTTATGCAGAAATATAGAACATTCTAAAGGGTTCACAAACTTTCAAGCACCACTGTATATGAACTCCTGCCATGCGTATACTCACTATAATGTATCGGGTACTTTGAAATCATAACCCACCAGTCAAATTACTAACTTGCTAGTAAAAATGCTGATCTGAAAAATGAAGCATATTTACATTCTAAATAAGTTAAATTTGGATAACAGAGTTGTGCAGTGAAGGATGGCAAAAAAGTCCCAGAAAGATTATTAGCACTTTGGTATCAGTAATTTTCTTAATCTAAAATTTGACACCAAATTGTCTGTGACACCAAATGTTGACTGTGCCAACAAAATATTTAGGAGGTCTGCAATAAAAGCCCTTTCCTTTACCTGACTAATGTAAACACCACTACAACCGGAACAAAACAAACCAAGAAACATAAATAATAATAATCCCCACTGTAAAGTGCCATTGAGACTAAAATTGTAATCTACAGCCATTTTACCAAGAGATTTTAAATTAAAAAAGTAAGGTGGAAAATCCACAAGTAAGAAGCTAGGGCCCTGGGGGTGCCTTAATGATTCTGTATTGAGAGTTCTGTGACAATTCCTGCCCTGCTTTATCTCAATATATGAAAAAACCCATTTTAGAGGACCCAGTGCTGACATGTTGGCAAAGGGATATATTTATTTATTTTGCCAATAAGAATACATTTTAGTGTGAGATTACATTAATTAATCACAACATAATCTTTTTCATAACCATTAACCATATTTAGCAAGGGTGTCAGCAGTTCTGGACTGATATGTCCCAGTCAAAATTTAAATGAAACTTGTGTCACTACATCTCAAATCTCAATCCTATCCAGTATTAAACACCTAGACATGCTCAATCCTTTCAACAAGCTGCCCATTGTTCACCCAAAGAACAACACAATATGCTGTGTCCAGAGTTGCTGCCAAGTCAAACAGTAAAAGTAAACAGCCCTGGGGTTGCGTGTGTGTGTGTGTGCGTGCGTGCGTGTGTGTGTGTGTGTGTGTGTGTGTGTCTGGGCATCCTGGCAGGCCGCAGATAGAGTCTGGTCTGCATTAACCCACATTCTCAACTGTTGTTAGGCCATATAAGCAGTTAGTGTTTAATAGCTCACTACAGATTATGAAGCCTCAATTTCACACTTACTGTATTATTTTAGTTTGTGTGTGTGTGTGTGTGTGTGTGTGTGTGTGTGTGTGTGTGTGTGTGTGTGTGTGATTTCAGTAAAAGTACCATGGTTGTTGCTGCTAGACGGGCTGGTCTAAGTACATACAATATATGTGAATGACAAAATTGTGTGAACTTTGATTTGAAATTAATTCAGATGTTTTCAATCAATAAGAAGACAATTAGATGTTGAGTGGGTGCCCTGTTGTTTTGAAAGTACAGGGATATGTCAGAGTGATCTTCAAAACATGTTCACAACAAGTGATCTCTCAAAGGTTTAGACTCCATCAATCCACAGTCAGACAGATTGTGTACAAATGGAGGAATTTCAAGAGCATTGTTACTCAGTCAACCAACAAAGATCACTCCAAGAGCAAGGTGTGTAATCAGTTTTGCATTCCAGCAAAAACACTGTAGTGGTAGCATCATGATTTGGAAAAGTTTGCAGCATCTAAGCCTGCCAGTATAGAACAGTGAATTCTATAGTATGCCAGGACATCTATCCATGATGTTATGGGAGCGACGAGGTATGAGCAGCCGAGTATGCAGGCTCCAGTGAAAAATAAACAATTTATTAAGAAAAAGGAAATGAAATAACAGAACTAAATAAACAAACAAGCACTAACTCAGAATCACAAAATGCAAAACGAAACCTGGCATGAGAGTCGAACTATACAATAATAACTTCGACGACTGATAAACACAGTGACAACAAACCTGGCAGGGTAGCCGGAAAACTCAAAATGAACAACCGCTAGCCGCGGCTAGGCTAATGATCCGGGCTAGAGTCCAGAGCAGGATTTAGACAACAGTTGCGGCCGCAAACAAAGAAGTCCAAGAAGTAAATGGTGTCGCAACAAAAGTAATCCAAGGGGTGGCCGCAATGACACAAAAAAACAATAATCCCAACAGGCTGGGCTTGGCTTGACTTGGCTTGGCTTGGCTTGGCTTGGTGTGGCGTGGCTAGGCTTGGCTTGAATAGCATTAAAGTAGTAACAGAGCAACAGAACGCCTGCAACACTTGCGAAAATGCGACGTATGCTACCGCAACATGACTAGGAAAAACAAGGAGCTTATATACAAAATCCCCAGGCGTGCACAGCAGCAATTAACAAAAGATAACCAATAAAATAGTCCAAAGCAAAACACGGATCAGCCAGCATTCTTGGCCGCAGCCATCTTTAGTAACGTGGTGGATTGTGGGTAATGTAGTTTGTTTGCCCACAATCGCAAAAACCAAAACAAAAAAACGGGGGCAGGGCACGGATCCTGACAGTAATCCCCCAATGAGTCCATCCACGGACTCTTCCCAGATCCCCCTCTTCTCTGGGGGGGCTTAACGGAGTCTGGGGGCTTCCTCTTGGGGCGGAGGCACCTGACACGGGTGGGAGGTGGGAGGCCAGATGTGGAGACGGAGACCTTGGCGCAAGTACCGGAATGGTGGGTCTCTTGGAAGGCCCCTCATGAACACATGGCCTCAGGCAAGGCCCCATGGGGATAGAGGGCCTCCTGGCTGACCTTATGGGAACAGAGGGCCTCCTGACTGGCCTTGTGGGAAAAGAGGGCCTCCTGGCTGGCTTCGCGGGAACAGGGGGCCTCCGGCAAAGCCTCTCGGGAACAGGGGGCCTCCGGCAAGGCCTCTCAGAAGGATGCCTTTGGAACAGGCACAGGAACCGGAACAGACGACCTCTGCGCTGGCACAGGAGCAGACGACCTCGGCGCTGGCACAGGAGCAGGAACCTTAGTGCTGGCACAGGAGCAGGTGACCTCGGCCGTTGCGCCAGCATCCGTGACGCAGGGGTCGGCACCAATGTCCGTGGCGCTGGGGTCAGCACAAATGTCTGTGACGCTGGGGTCAGCGCAACCTACTCAGCAACGAAATCAGAAGGCGCTACGTGCTCACAGAAGGAACTAGATGATTTAGCTGATTCAAACTCGGAATCAGCGTACTCATGGCATTAACATACTCTGATGTGAAACTTGAAGGCACAACGAGCTCACAAACGGAACTATACATAGCATTAATATGCTGGGATACGAAATCAAAAGGCGCTACGCGCTCACATATGGAACTAAACAATTAAACCGTTTCGGACTCAAAATCAGCAAACTCGGACACAGCGTTAACGTACTCGGAAACGAAAACAAATGGTGGTATGCATACAGATACCAGACTATACAAGGTTAACGCTTCAGACGCAAGATCAGCCAACACAGGACCGAAGCTAACATGCTCGCAGTGCACTCGGGTACAGAATCATATGAAGGTAACGACTCTGATACAAAATCAACAAACGCAGGTACAGCATCAGCATGAACAGATACGAAACCGGGGTGCTCCACCATGGAGCTTATATGCTGAGGTACTGGGCCACTGAACCCTAACCGCTCTGGTATTGAGCTGCAAGATGCTAACTGTTCATCTACAGAACTATGCGGCACAGCAGGCTCAGATTTGGAGTCAGTGGACCCAGATCCGAGGCTAATGTGCTCAAATACTGGGCTACTGAACACCAACTGGTCACCTGCGGAGCAGATGAGCTCAGGCACCGAGCTAAGCGGTGCTAACAGTCCCAAAACGGGCACAGTTTCGGGGCCAAGTGATACTAGGGGCTCAATGACCAAGCTAATGGGAACATGGTGCTCGGAAATGGGACTAAACGGCATGGACAATTCAACAACGGAGCAAAGTGGGTCAGGTGTGGAGTCTAGGGGTACAACAGACTCGGGACTAGAGCAAACCAGTGCAGCTTGCCTGGGAATGGAGCAAGGCAGAGACTTGGAAGTGGACCCAACAGGCTCAGACACCGAGCTATGGGGCAAAAAGCTGGGTTACTGGGTGAACGAGTGCAAGGAGCCTCCAAATGGGGCTAATGTGCTCGATAACGGGGCTCGAGGGCGCGGGACGCTTGGATACAGGGTAGAACAGCACATCGGGCCTCTGCCCAGTGCTGACGCGTGTAGGCACAGAGCTAGACCGTGTTGACAGCTCCGAAGCAGAACCAAAACAGAGTTTAAAAACAGAGCCGCCGTGCTCACTCCCAAGGTTACGGGGCACTAGCAGCTCAGGGACAGGGCTACAGGATGCTAGCGGCTCAGGCACCGTGCTACAAGGCGCCGGCGAATCCTGCATTGAGTTACGGATCGTTAAAGGCTCAGCTATGGCACCAACAAGCCTAGCTACAGGGCCCATGTGCTCAAGACCAGGACTACAGGGCGCTAGCAGTTCGAGTTCAGTACTACGGGGCGATAACTGATGACAGGCTCAAGGATAGGTTTACTAGGTGCTAGTGGCTTGAGTGCTGTGCCACGGGGCGCTAACAGCTCGCCAACTGAGCAAACAGGCGTGGAGCACACAGAAATGGGACTAGCATGTTCAACAATGAAGCTAATACGCTCACGTCCCGGGTAACTGGATGACAATGGCTCAGGTACAGTGCTATGAGGCATTAACGGCTCACCTGTGGAGCTAACAGATAGGGCAGGAACCAATCAACAAGCTCGGAGATGGGGCTAGCGGGCTCAGATAACGAGTTGCATGGCGCTAGCGGTGCATCTACGGAGCAAAAACGGCGCGGTGAGCTCGGAAACGGTGCTGGCATACGCAGATAATGAGATACATGGCACTAGCGGCACATCTACAGTGCAAAATGGCGCGGCGAGCTCGGAAACGGGGCTAGTGTACCCAGATTACGAGTTACATGGTGCTAGCGGCACATCTACAGAGCAAAACGGCGCGGCGAGCTCGGAAACGAGACCAGCATGCTCCAACACAGGGTTATCTGGTACTTATGGCTCATTTATGAGGCTAAACAACACGGAGGGCTCATAGACGGGGCTAACGTGCTCAAAAACAGGGTCATCTGGTGCTTGCGGCTCGCTTACAAGGTTAAGCGGCACGGGGTGCTCATAGATGAGGCTAACGTGGGAAGCTCGGAAACAAGGCTAGCGTCTCCCAGTACTGTGTCACTGGACGCTAATGGCTCATTTTCGGAGGTCCTCTTTGAGGTCCCGGCAAACTGAAAGCTCAGTACGTCCCTTGACAGGAGCGACATGGTGCTCTGGATGACCTCGATGAGGGAGGCGGCTCTCTGGACGACCTCAGAGGTTGAGGCAGTGCCCTGGGTGATCTCAATAATAGAGGCGGCACTCTGGGCGACCTCAGCGAGCGAGGCGGCATGCTCGACGTCCACAGTGAGCAAGGCGGCACTCTCGATGACCTTGGCGAGCGAGGCGGCAATCTTGGTGATGTGCGCAAGCAAGGGGACGACCTTGACGTCCTCAGTGACAGGAGATGATGTGCTCTGGAGGGACTCCCAAGGGAGCAAGATGCTCTGGGTGGTCTCCGGGAGTGAGCACACTCTGGACAGGCTTGATCCTGTTGCCAGCCCGGATCCTCCGATCACCCCTGAGCGGAGGGTCAAGAAGGTCAACATCCCAAAGGATGGTAGAACAGTGGAATGCCTTATAAATTAATTGGAAGATAACTAAATCATGCTGGTAATATCCAATCCATTCTCAGAGATTTTGGAATGAATATTAATATTATTATATTCAAAGTTGTACTTATGAAACTTTACAATTTATAAAGTCTAAATAAATCTTATAATACTTATTATAATAAATAAATAATAATAAAAACATGGTCAGCCATTTTCTATTCAGTAATCAAATACAAATTTGGTGACTGGTGGTGGTTCTGGGTGGGGTTGGAGGGTAGTGGTAGGGTTGGAGGGTTTGTGGGTAAATGACAGTTGGGTGTGCCTTATTTGTCCACACTAAAGCTGACAACTCTAGGCATTATATATCCCATAATTACCCAGCATCTTTAAAAAAGCTTACATAGCTCACTCTTTCAATCAGAGCCAGTTCTGTGTAATGGAGTAATGGACATATGTACATATTAAAAAATCAGCCACACAGCAGAAAAGGTTTGTTTGTTTGTTTGCTTTAATTAATGTCGCTATCTGCATCAGTGGCCATTTCAGCAACACACACAAGGTTACATCTATACACAAGGGTACCTCTGGACAAGTCATATAAATACATTCAAGTCAATGGCAATTGAGCGTAATCAATTAACCTAACACACATCTTTGGAAGGAAACCAGAGTACCCAGAGTAAACCCACACGAACACAGGGAGGACATTCAGACTCCACACAGAAAAGACCCAGGCCACTCCATTGTGGGATTGAACGCAGGATCTTCTAATATAACCTCTCACAAAATTCATATTAGACCGCAACAAATACAGTAATTAATTAGCATAGGCATCAGTTATATTCGCAAAGCTTTGTTTATGCTAGCTAGTAAAATGGGCATTGAAAAAATACAAGCTTGCAAAATGAGTCGCAATATAGCCAATATAACAGTAAACTACTCATTTTGCAAGCCTGTGGTTTCTAGCTAGCAGAAACCGATGATGCTAAAACAAAATTTATTTCCGGCACAGCAGTCAGAGCGTGGATTGGGGAGGTAAGAGGAACAAAACACGGAGAAGGAAACTACGAGATAACACAACATACAAAAAGGGAATGGAGCATCAGAGAGAAATAGAGACAATACAATAGAACAAAAAATGGAAAGGAACATCAGATGGATGCTGTTTTGACTAAAGATGGCATAAAACTGCAGAAGTTTAGATTGTTTCTGTTTTTAGTTGTTCATGAAAATGCACATAAACTAAATTCATGTAATTATTAAAAATTTGTTAATTTGTTCTTAATTTCTCATCCATGGTGAAGTAACAGCCACTCAAAGTGTTAAATCACTTAATCTATTTAGTTTTTAGCTGATTTTTTACCAGATACACATTTGTACCTGTACGACTGACTGAGGGTTACAGCCCCTCTTAATTCTGTGTGTGCCCTAGTACAGCAAGCAGCCTAGAAGCTCTCCTGTAGCACTGGTCGCCAATCATTTCTTGTCGAACTCCCCATTTCTGCGTGGGATTACTCCGGGCACTCCGGTTTCCTCCCACAGTCCAAAGACATGCAAGTTAGGTTAATTGATTACACTAAATTGGCCTGGTTTGAGTGTGGCCTCTGGCGACAGAAGGAGCGACGCGTCGGCTGGAGTATTCTCGGTCGCATCGAATGGCAGTGGGCGGACCCCCCCCCCCCCGAATGGCAGTGGCAGTGGCAGGACAAACGCCAAGAAAATGATAACGATTTACGTCATTACATACATGGGGTGAGGGGGGTGGAATAGGACGTTGTGGTGCCTTACATGACATAACATGCCTCATGTCTCAGTGCATCCCCAACTTCAGTACCAAAGCCCTCCCCCTCTCTCATTCTGATTTGCCTTCATTTTAAATCCCCTCACTTTATTTATTCCTTATTTATATGCTCATTTGTTCACCAATGTAGTTCTACATTTCTTTCAGTTCCACACAAAATTTCATTGTAACCTATTGCTTCTGTGCATCTCTCTAGGTTATTGACAACTGCTTAGTCAGTTTGGAACACTGATCTGACTACTCATTTTCCTGATTGCCCTGACTCCTGGATTTGCAAAATGATCTGCGTGATTCTACTTCTGTATGTTTGGATTTGCCCTGATTCTCTTATAATCCTGTGTCACATGGCTTTGAATGTATGTCTCACCTATTAAGGCTTTGTCACTATGAAATATCCTGATGCAGTAAAAATAAAAAAACAACAACCTGATGAAAATAAAGTTATTCAGTTAATAAGAAGTAATAAATGCATTATGTTGAAGCTCATATTATCCACTCATATAGCTGTGTAGTGCTAATGGGAAAACATTTTATTTGGAGCAAGTTCATTCATTCATTCATTCATTCATTCTTTCATTCTTTCATTCATTCATTCACATTCTTATTCGCTTGATCCTGAACAGGGTTGCGGGAGAGCCTGTGCCTAGCCGGTGGCATAGGGTTCAAGGCAGGAACAACCTTAGACAGGCTGCTAATCCATCGTATGACACATACACTCACACACTCATACACCAGGGGCAGTTTAGAGACACCAGTTAACCTAACACACATTTTTGGAGCAAGCAGGAAATGCATTTAATCATCAATTAGTACAATACATATCTTGTGTCACCAAATATATTTTTTTATCGTTTTATAGCTCTAATTTATGTTTGTCACTGCAAACACCATTCTGATACTGATGGATTACTTCAGTTGTGCTTCTCTTGCTAATCCAGATCCTCCATGAACAGAATACATACTTAGGTAGGATATACTCAGACCAGACACTTTGATCACATTGAGATAGAAAGAACTTAGCAATCATACTTAAGCTAAGAATTTTATGAATGCTTATTGTCTGCAAAGGGAAATATTACCATCACCATCCGCTCTTGCTATCCCAGACCGAGTGTCAGATCAGCATGTGTGGAAAACTGACATCCTCAAGAATGACCTTCCAGTTATTAGTCTCAGAAAGAAACCATGAAAACCTAAAATTATTTTACATCCTAAAATCAGAAAACGTTGGGACAGTATGGAACATGCAAATATAAAACATGTAGTGTTTCTTACATTTAGTCTGACTTTTATTTCATTGCAGATAGTATGAAGTCAAGACATTTCATGTTTTTTCTGGTAAACTTAATTTCATTTGTTAATATACACGCACTGAAAAAAAAGCTGTACAATTGGATGGAGGCTCTAGAACCCTGTTGGGCCCCCTCTAGCTTGGATACAAGGAGGTAAACAGGTTCCATATGGTATCCTGTGGCACCTTTGCCCACAGATGTTGCAGCTGGGCCTGTAGATCCTGCACAGTCCTAGGTTGCTGAAGCTGGTGTACCAGCTGGTCCAATAAATGCTCAATTGGCAATAAATCAGACGACCAGGCAGGCCAAGGAATTGTTGCAGTCTGGCTGAGACACTCCTAGGAACCTCTTGTTGTATGTGGGTGAGCATTATCCTGATGAAAAATGCCAGATGGATGCCCTGCCATGAGAGACAACACGTGGCCATAGGATGTTTTGCACATATTGCTGAACAGTTAGGGTCCCTTATATCACTACTGGGGTGACCAGCTGTCATATGTGATGGCTCCTCAGATCATCCCACCAGCAGTTGGGATAGCTTGTTGCTGCACAGCAAAAGCAGGATTGAAGCGCTCACCACTAGGTCTCCATATTCAAACCCGACCGGCGTCGTATCTCAAACAGAACTTGGATTTTTCCCTAAAGACGATACAGTTCTAGTCTCTAGCAGTCCAGGTTTGTCGTTAATGACATGGCTGCAAACAAAGTTGTCGGCAGCTCGCTGTCAATGACAGGACACTGTGACAACAAGTTTCGTTCTAAGTACATGGAAATGGTCAGAGGCAGGAGTGTGTAGTAAAGGTGCCACCTTTGTCTGGATGGTGGACAACAAAACAGATGTAGTTAGTGCCCCCACTCCGCCAGCGCCCTCCCAGCAGGGCAAGTGGGTGACGGTTCGGCGACGTAGTCATAAGGCCAGCCCACCTGAGCACCACTCTTTACCTGTTCATGTGTCCAACAGGTTTACCCTCCTCAGTGATGCACCCACTGAGCAACCTGTTGAAAGAGCTCTGGTCATAGGTGACTCTATTTTATGACATGTGAAACTATCTACCTCTTTAGGGACACCAACTGCTAGAGTTACATGTATCTCGGGAGCCAGAGTGCCGGACATTGTAACGAGTCTTAGCTGTTCATATAGGGGCTAATCATCTATAGGGCCAGTCAGAGGTAACTAAGGCAAATTTTGTAGAGGTGGTTAGAGTTGCGAAGGCGATGTCCAATGCATTATGGTGCTCTGGCCCCATCCCTATGCGGCGAGGTGACTAAGTGTACAGCAGGTTATGGTCGCTGAACTGCTGGCTGTCCAAGTGGTGCTCTGAAAACAACGTGGGCTTTATAGACAATTGGACAACCTTTGAGGGTAAGCCTGGCCTTTTAGGATGGGATATTGTCCATCCCATTCAAAAGTAATGAAATTGTAAATTGTAAATCAAATGATCACTGAAAAACGCTTACACACTCTCTGTCTTACTGAAACTTGGATTAGACCTAATGAATACTTAGCCTTGAATGAAGCTTCACCTCCTGGATACAGTCATGCTCATCACCCTCGTCCTAATGGTCGTGAGGGAGGCGTAGCCACAATTTTTGACAAAGAGCTAGGTGTTACAACTAAATTCCAAGGCAAATTTAATCAACAAGGTTAATTCGTTTGAAATACTGATTCTTAATGCGACTGATCCATCATTATGGAAGTAAAAAAAACACTCTTTTCAGCTTATCACTATTCACCGCCCTCCAGGTCCTTATTCAGAATTTCTTCAGGAATTTGCTAACTTCATTTCCTGCTTAGTACTTTCAACAGATAAGGCTTTAATTGTAGATCTAATAGATCTAATATTAACTAATAGATCTATTATTAACATTTGGTATTAATTTAGATAACCTTGATGTTTTCCCACAAAGTGATTTGGTTTCAGATCACTATCTTTTAGTATTTGTGCTATCTCTAATAAATATAATCCTTCTGCCTCGTTATCACACCAAGCACACTATCTTTTTTTTTTTTTTTTACATCATTTAGCAGATAATAATGACCACACCCGTACCTTAAAGCAAACAACACGGCGCCTAGATAGCAAGTGGCGACATAGTAAATCGAAGGTATTTAAGATTGCTTGGAGGGACAGCATGGCAGAGTATAAGCAAGCCCTCACTACAGCTAAAGCTGCATATTTTTCCTCAATCATAGATTAAAATAAGAATAATCCTAGATTTCTCTTTAATACAGTCTCCAAATGAACAGAAAACCCTACAGAAAGTGATTCTCACGTTCTGTGTAACTTTAACAGTAATGATTTCATGACTTTCTTTAATAATAACATAGAAAACATTAGGCATAAAACTCGAAACTCATCACATCACCAAACTATTCAACAACCTTCCAGATGCAGCACTAGTGAAGACATCTGTTTAATTAGCTACAAATCAAGACTAGAATCTTTTACCCCAATTACTAATACTGAACTATCTGCACTGATCAGCTCGTCTAAGTCATCAGCGTGCTTATTAAATCCAATTGCTACATGTTTATTCAAATAAGTAATACCTAGTATTATAGAGCCACGGTTAGTTATTTTAAATTAATCCCTTACCTTTGATTATGTACCCAAATCCTTAAAGTCAAGTCAGATTTATTTATATAGCGCTTTTTACAATGGAGCATTGTCTCAAAGCAACTTTACAAGTTTAGATTATCTCCTAATAACTACATCCAATTCCAAATTGAGCAAGCCTAGGGCGACAGTGGCAAGAAAAAACTCCCTAGTTCTAGGAAGAAACCTTGGGAGGACCAAGACTCAAAAAGGGACCCAACCTCCTTGGGCGGCGTAGATGATAAATCTAAGAGCGAACTAAAGTCATGGAGTCAAAGTTCGAATAGAATGTGAGGTATGCACATCGACATTAAGTGGCCCGGGTGTGATGATAAATCTAAGAGTGAAATTAAAGTCATGGAGTCAAAGTTCGATTAAAATGTGAAGTATTCACATCGACATTAAGTGGCCCGGGTATGATGATAAATCTAAGAGCGAAACTAAAGTCATGGAGTCATGGTCGAATAAAATGTGAATTATGCACATCGACATTAAGTGGCCCGGGTATGATGGGGCTGGAGCTGATGACGGAAGCAGCTTGAGTGGAGCTCCATCAGATGAACATCATGTGTGGGGCCGGAACTGCCGGAACACAGCTCGGAGAGAAAACAGAAAATGTAATTAGTTTATTGATTAAGAGCACAGTGTTTATTAACAATCACTGATGCCATGTCAATCACTTATGCCAAGTGGTAGCATGAGACCCCCCGGCCGCATTAGCTATAGCAGCATAACTAGAAAGCTAGAAAGAGGAGAACTGGTAGGAAACACAGCCAAGAGGGATCACATGAGACATTGGCAACCCCACGAGCGGCAGAAGACAGCAAAACCAACGTCTCTGATCACCATAAGACTCTATGACTATGAACCCCCAGCTCTGCCCTTATTCTAAGGCAAGGATGCATGAGTCAAGATCACGAGGACCGAAGCCCCAGTCAGCCAGACGGCTAGCGGACAATCCAGGCAGGCCAGACATGACTCTAGAACTCCGGCCCCAGCGACCAGAAAGCCATGCATCCTGGTCTAAATCTAGTCAAAAAGCCTGCGTAAATAAGTATGTCTTTAGCCTAGACTTAAAACTTTGGAGAGTGTTCTGAATCTCGAACGAAAGTGGGAAGTTTATTCCATAGTTGGGGGGGCCATGTATGAGAAAGCCTTTCCCCCCTGCTGTGGACTTTTTTATTCTAGGAACTAAAATAAGTCCTGCAACCTGCCGAACGAAGTAGATGAGTTGGATTGTAAAACTCTAAGAGTTCACTCAGATAATGTGGGGCCAGGCCATGTAGAGCTTTTATAAGCTATAAGAAGTATTTTGTAATCAATGCGGAATTTGACTGGTAACCAGTGTAGTGATGATAGAACATGGGAGTGATATTGAGTTCAAATTTTCTAGTTCGAGTTAGCACTCGGGCAGCTGCGTTTTGAACGTTAACTGAAGTTTATTTATAGATTTACTAGAGCATCCAGTAAGTAAAGGCGTTACAGTAATCCAACCTTGAGGTTATAAACGCTATGAACAAGTTTTTTCTGCATCATTAGAAGAGAGGATATTTCTAAGTTTAGCGATATTACGTAATTGAAAGAAAGCAATTCGAGTGATGCTTGCTAATGTGCGCATCAAAAGAGAGAGATCTGTAATCAAATGTGACCCCTAAGTTTTTTACAGATGGACTGGGCAATACTGGACAGCCATCTAGATTTAGGATAGATGTAGCTAATCTGTCCTCACGCCTTGGGGTCCCACTAATAGAACCTCAGTTTTATCTGAGTTAAGTAAGAGAAAATTAAATAACATCCAATCTTTTATTTCCTTTACACAGTCCTCAATTTTGTTGATTGTAAGGCTGTCATTAGGTTTGGCTGATATGTACAGCTGTGTATCATCTGCATAGCAGTGGAAACTAATGCCATGTTTACGAATAACTGAGCCTAGTGGCAGCATGTACAGAGAGAATAAAAGCGGGCCAAGCACTGACCTCTGAGGCACGCCATACTTCACTTTTGAGAGCTTAGATCTTAGATGATTTATATGAACAAACTGGTACCGATCGGTTAAGAAGGATTTAAACCAAGAAAGTGCTAATCCCTTAATACCTACAGTATTTTCTAGTCTGTTTAGTAAAACATCATGATCTATAGTGTCAAATGCTGCACTTAAATCTAACAGAATAAGAAAAGAAACACATCCCTTATCTGAGGACATTAACAAGTCATTTAGTACCCTAATTAATGCTGTTTCAGTACTATGATGGGGCCTGAAGCCAGATTGAAATGTTTCATAAATTTCATTCCTTTGGAGGTAACTGCAGAGCTGCTGATAGACGGCTTTTTCTAAGATTTTGGACAGAAACGGTAGATTTGAAATTGGTCTATAATTAGATATCACACAAGGGTCAAGATTGGGTTTTTAATCAATGGTTTGATGACGGCAGGCTTAAAGGATTTCGGCACATAACCAAAGCTAAGGGATGAATTTAAAATAACTAACACTGGCTCTATAATACTAGGTATTACTTGTTTGAGTAAACAGGTAGGAATTAGATCTAATAAACATGTTGATGACTTAAACGAGCTGATAAGTGTGGATAGTTCAGTAATAGTAATTAGGGTAAAAGATTCTAATCTTGATTTACAGCTCATTAAACAGATGTCTTCACTAGTGCTGCATCTGGAAGGTTGCTGAACAGTTTGGTGATGTGATGAGCATCGAGCTTGATGCCTACTGTTTTCTATCTTATCATTAAAGAAAGTCATGAAATCATTACTGTTAAAATTACACAGAACGGGAGAGTCACTTTCTATAGGGTTTTTTGTTAATTTGGAAACTGTATTAAAGAGAAATCTTAGATTATTCTTATTTTTCTCTATGACTGAGGAGAATTATGCAGCTTTAGCTTTAGTAAGGGCATGCTTATACTCTGCCATGCTGTCCCTCCAAGCAATCTTAAACACCTCCAATTTACTATGTCTCCACTTGCGCTCTAGATGCCGTGTTCTTTGCTTTAAGGTATGGGTGTGGTCATTATACCATGGTGCTAGCCTTTTTTTCCCCTAATGTGTTTGACCCTAGCAGGAGCAATCATATCCAGGAATGAGCAAAACACACATTCTAATTGGTCATTTACACACTCAAGATGATTGATCTCCGTAGGTGTATTAAATTTCAAGTTTGGTATGTTTTTAATAAACGCAGCTGGAGTAGCAGATGAGATAGTGCGCTTGGTGTGATAACGAGGCAGAAGGATTTTATTTATTAGAGATAGCTCAAATACTAAAAGATAGTGATCTGAAATCAAATCACGTTGCGGGAAAACATCAAGGTTATCTATATTGATACCAAATGTTAATATTAGATCTAAAGTATGATTACAGCGGTGGGTTGGTCCCATCACATTCTGAGTGATACCCATGGATTCTAAAATGGACTCACAAGCAATTTTAAGTGGATCCTGCTCTTTGTCAAAGTGAATATTGAAATCACCTACAATTAAAGCCTTATCTGTTGACAGTAGTAAGCAGGAAAGAAAGTTAGCAAATTCCTGAAGAAATTCTGAATAGGGACCAGGAGGGCGGTAAATAGTGATAAGCTGAAAAGAGTGTGGTTTTGACTTCCATAATGATGGATCAGTCACATTAAGAATCAGTATTTCAAAAGAATTAGCCTTGTATTGGGATTTAGCTGTAACACCTAACTCTTTGTCAAAAAAATGTAGCTATGCCTCCCCCCTGACCATTAGGACAAGGGCGACTAGCATGACTGTATCAAGGAGGGGAAGCTTCATTTAAGGCTAAATATTCATCAGGTCTAATCCAAGTCTCAGTGAGACAGAGAGCGTGTAAGCGTTTATCAGTGATCATTTCATTTACAATCACTGCTTTGTTTGTAAGTGATCTAATGTTAAGTAATCCTAGCTTTAGTCTAATGTTGTTATTTCTTTGGCAGCTATCTGTGTTTATACAAATGAGGTTATTAAAACAGACTTTTTGAGAGTGTTTACGTTTAGGGCAGATGCGGGTAACAGACACAGTTTCAATAATGTGGGTTCTGGTTGACAGTGCATGGCTACCAGCAGAGAGTTGGTTAAGCCGGTCTGTCTGCTGCCTGACCCCTGCTCTGGATAGTCAGCCCCTAACCAATTGGGCCATAAGACTATGGGCAATGTTGCAGGAGATGAGAGCAGCACCCTCCAGAGTGGGATGCACACCATCCCATCCTAAAAGGCCAGGCTTACCTTTAAAGGCTATCCAGTTGTCTATATAGCCCACGTTGTTTTCAGAGCACCAGTTGGACAGCCAGCAGTTCAGCGACCATAACCTGCTGTAGGCTTGGTCACCTCGCCTCATTGGGATGGGGCCAGAGCAGACTACAGCATCGGACATTGCCTTCGCCACGCTAACCACCTCTACAAAATTAGCCTTAGTAACCTCTGACTGACGAAGGCGTATATCATTAGCCCCTACATGAATAACTATCCTAGAGAATCTGCGGCTCTCGAGTTCACTAAGACTCGTTACAATGTCCTGCACTCTGGCTCCGGGGATACAGAGAACTCTAGCTGCTGGTGTCCCTAAAGGGGTAGCAAGTTTCACATGTCATAAAATAGAGTCACCTATGACCAGAGCTCTTTCAACAGGCTGCTCAGTAGGTGTTTCACTGAGGAGGGCAAACCTGTTGGACACGTGATCAGGTAAAGAGTGGTGCTCTCGTGGACTAGCCTTAAGATACGTCGCCGAACCGTTCACCCCCCCCACTTGCCCAGCTGCGAGGACTCTGCCGGGGCTCTAACTTCACCTTTGGAATCCAGATCTGCTAAGCTAGGAGCTGAGCTAGCCTTCTCTAATGTCTGGATGCGCGCCTCTAAAACTACAATCTTCTCCGTCAGACTGGCTACAAGCCTACACCTATCACAAGTAAAATTTACACTAAGCGTGCCGTTATTAAACCAATGATTAAAAAGCCAATCTTGACCATTGTGTGATATCTAATTATAGACCCATTTCAAATCTACTGTCTCTCTCCAAAATCTTAGAAAAAGCCAGCAGCACCTCTGCAGTTACCTCCAAAGGAATGGTATTTATGAAGCATTTCAGTCTGGCTTCAGGCCCCATCATAGTACTGAAACAGCATTAATTAAGGTACTAAATGATTTATTAATGTCCTCAGATAACTTATGTGAGGATATTTTCTTGTTCTTCTTTTCTTGTTCTGTTATATTTAAGTGCAGCATTTGACACTATAGATCATGATGTGTTACTAAACAGAGTACAAAATACTGTAGATATTAAGGGATTGGCACTTTCTTGGTTTAAAACTTACTTGACTGACCAGTACCAGTTTGTTCATGTAAATAATCTACACTCTAAGCTGTCAAAAGTGAAGTATGGTGTTTTTTATGGGTCTTTTATTATTTCTGTAACTCTCTGCCACTAAACTAAATTCCATTACAAGGCTAATTCATTGAAATACTGATTCTTAATGTGACTGATCCATCATTATGGAAGTCAAAACTACACTCTTTTAAGCTTATCACTATTTACCGGCCTCCAGGTCCTTAATCAGAATTTCTTCAGGAATTTCTTCAGAATCCTTTCCTGCTTAGTACTTTCAACAGATAAGGCTTTAATTGTAGGTGATTTTAATATTCACTTTGAGAATGAGCAGGATCCACTTAAAATTGCTTTCAAATCTTAGAATCCATGGGTATTACTCCGAATGTGATGGGACCAACCCACCGCTGTAACCATTCTTTAGATCTAATATTAACATTTGGCATCAATGTAGATAACCTTGATGTTTTTCCGCAAAGTGATTTGATTTCAGATCACTATCTTTTAGTATTTGAGCTATCTCTAATAAATAAAATCCTTCTGCTTCGTTATCACACCAAGCGCACTACCACATCTGCTACTCCAGCTGCGTTTATTAAAAACCTACCAGACTTGAAATTTAATACACCTACGGAGCCCAATCATCTTGAGTGTGTAAATGACCAATTAGAAAGCTTGTTAGGCTCAGTTATTTGTAAACATGGCATTAGTTACCATTGCTATGCAGATGATACACTGCTGTACAAATCAGCCAAACGAAATGATGGCCTTACAATCAATAAAATTGAGGACTGTGTAAAGGAAATAAAAGATAGGATGTCATTAAATTTTTTCTTTCGTAAGTTAGATAAAAGAGGTTTTATTAGTTGGACCCAAGGCTTTGAGAGACAGGTTGGCTACATCTATCCTAAATCTAGATGGCTGTCCAGTATTGCCCAGTCCATCTGTAAAAAACTTAGGGGTCACATTTGATTCAGGTCTCTCCTTTGATGCGCACATTAGCAGCATCACTCGAATTGCTTTCTTTCAATTACGAAATATCGCTAAAAGTAAAAAATATCCTCTCTTTTGATGATGCAGAGAAACTGGTTCATGTGTTTATAAACTCAAGGTTGGATTACTGTAATGCTTTACTTACTGGATGCTCTAGTAAATCTATAAATAAACTTATATTAGTTCAGAATGCAGCTGCTCGAGTGCCAACTCAAAGTAGAAAATTTGATCATATCACTCCTGTTCTATCATCACTGCACTGGTTACCAGTTAAATTCCGCATTAATTGCAAAATACTTCTTATAACATATAAAGCTCTACATGGTCTGGCCCCACATTATCTGAGTGAACTCTTAGTCTTACAATCCAGCTCGTCTACTTCGTTCACAGGGTGCAGGACTTCTTTTAGTTCGTAGAATTAAAAAAGTCACAGCAGGGGGAAAGGCTTTCTCATACATGGCCCCCCGACTATGGAATAAACTTCCCACATTAGGTCAAGAATCAAACATACTCCAAATTTTTAAGTCTAGGCTAAATATGCATCCCTGACTAGATTTAGACTGGGATGCATGGCTCATGTTACTGGGGCCAGAGTCTGAAGTTATGTCTGGCCTGCCTGACTTGTCATGCCTTGTCCTTTGGCCGGGAATGTCAGGAGGAAGGTCTGGCTGAACTGGGCTTCGGTCCTCATGATCTTGACTCATGCATCCTTGCCTTAGACTAATGGCAGAGCTGGGGGTTCATAGTCAAAGAGTCTTATGGTGATCAGAGACGTTGGGATCCTGTCTTCTGCCTCCTGTGGGGTTGACGATGTCTCACATGATCCCTCTTTTCTGTGTTACTTTCCAGTTCTCCTCTTTCTAGCTATGCTGCTATAGCTAATGCTGCCAAGGTCTCATGCTACACATGGCATCAGTGATTGTTAATAGACACTGTGTTCTTAATCAATAACTAATTACATTTCCTGTTTTCTTTCTGAGCTGTGTTCCTGTGCTAGTTCCGTTTCCAAACATGGTGTTCATCCACTTCAGTTTTAGTCTTGCTCAATTTGGGATTGGACGTAGATATTAGGAGATAATCTAAAATTGTAAAGTTGCTTTGAGAAAATGCTCCATTGTAAAAAACGCTATATAAATAAATCTGACTTGACTTGACTTCACAGTGGGAGCTGCTCGTGCTTGTCGGCAGAAAACACCATCTTCTCTACTCATGGTCTGTCTGGTCCCTCCGGAGCCTGTTTGTCGTTTGTGCGTTCTCTCATGGAACCAGTGCTCCCATGGAAAGCGATTCATCAAAATGACCATCCTGCTTCACTCAGTCTAATGATGTGCCCTCTCGAGTGCATACTAGATTCATGTTTAGCAGTCAATCATCTCTCACCAAGAGGTGCACTACCCAAAAGTAGGCACTGAGACCCTTTTCATTGGTCAGCAGGGAAAGCACTCTTAATGTTTTAATGTATGGGGTATGTCGTTGCTGCATTTTCATTCATTCATTCAATCATTTTCTTAAACGCTTAATCCTAACCAGGGACATGGGAAAGCCGGGGCCTAGCTGGTGGCACAGTGCACAAGCCAGGAACACCAATCCATCATAGGGCACATGCACTCACACATACATCCACCCTAGGGGCATTTTAGAGACTTCAATTGGCCTAACATACATGTCTTTGTACTGTGGGAGGAAACCGGAGTACTTGGAGTAAACTCACGCAGGTATGTGGTTTTGTATTGTCTTGATGACAAATCCTTGGAAGAAATGTTGTCTTGAAGGCAACATATGCTGCTCTAAAAAGTCTGTGTACTTTTCTGCATTAACGCTGTCATCACAGAAGTGTACATGACCTTTGCCGAAGGCACTGATACATCCCCATAACAGAGCCTGTCTTTTGGACTTGTTGCTGATAAAAGTCTGGATGGACATTTTTGTCTTTGGTCTGGAGCACATGGCATTCATTTGTTCCAAAAAAAGGTCTGGAATACTGATTGATCTGACCACAATACACGTTTTCACTGTGTGATGGTCCATCCCAGATGCCTCTGGACCCAGTGAAGTCAAAGCCGCTGCTGGACATGGGTTAACATATGACTTCTTTTTTGCATAGCAAAGATTTAAGTGGCGTTTGTGAATGCAAGTTCATTTTGTAGTTCTTGACAAAGGTTTGCTAAAGTAATCCTTTGCCCAGGTGGCTATATTTGCTAGTGAAGAATAGCGGTTCTTGATGCAATGCCATCTGAGAAATTAGAGATCATGGGTTTTTGAACATTGTTTTTAAACATTTCAATAATTTTCTCATGTATTTGTTGATAAACTTGGAGATCCTCTGCCCATCTTTGCTCATCAAAGACTCAGCCTTTTGTGGATACTGCTTTTGTAACCTGTTTGACATCACCTGTTTGAAATCAGGTGATGTCAAACAGGCAAACAGGTAAATTGCCCTCGTTCCAGCGTTGAAATGCAGTAATGAAATGAAGTTTACCAGAAAAAAAAACATAGAAATAAAAGTTAAAGTAAATGTTTCTTTTAATTTGCATTTCCCATACTGTTCCAACTTATTCTGCAAGTGCTTCATGAATACTGATCTTTATAACAATCACAGGAATTGGAGTCTATTTCAAGGGAATATCATTAATTCAGCTGTTACTTTCTTTAGTATGCCCCCCTGAGTGTATTCATGTGTATTCACAGCATTCTGCTGTCTGTGATTATTATTCCATAGCAGGGCATTGTGAGAGCTTGTGGAGATCCTTGCTGTAATTTGCATTCCTTCCTGATAAAGCAGTGATCAGTGCTCTGCATGAAGCTAGCCTCAAAGGAAGTGACCTCAGGGGCTGATGGCATCCTCTGATTAAAGAGAAGACTGCAAAGCAAATAAACATAATGTAGTAACTCACACATATTCATGCTTTTTATAAAACCATTTTGCATGTCATCTGCTTTGTCATGCTTGTCTTTGGGTCTTTCCTTTGGTTTTGGTCCATCTATCAAAAATCTCAGGAACTCTTGTCTTCCTTATGCTGTCCATCAACCCACGTCCTGTAGTCATCATTTTATTTGTCCCCATGTGTCTGATTAGTACTGATGTAAACTTGCTCTTATTGTGAATAGCCTTTGATGCTGATGTGAAGTTAAATAAACAAACAAACATTTGTCCTCATGTCTCTGTTGCTCAGGCTCAATCTCCAGGCAGTATCTTCAGGCTTACTTTGTACTACTCCTGGCATCCTAATGATCTATCGATTGTGTCTCTTTGATGAAAGGAGCTGCCTCCATTTTTAGAGGAATGTGCCTCTTAATGTCCATGTGGAAGCACTTGCTAGAAAGACAGCTTTTCTTCTTTGCTCTTGCCTTGAGCATCAGTAATCACTGCTCTGTGAGTGAAGTTGACAAAGATAGTATATTGGAATAAAAGTAATCAGTCAACTCAATCTTAAATTTGCAGGAAATCCTGATAAAGAAGGGACACTTTTTTGAATTACATACAAATGAAGTTGCAAGAAGAATTGCAAGATAAAACCTTTTCATTCATAACTCATATTGTAGGTCAGAGTCAGAGAAAAAAAAACACTTAATTTGAAGGTTAATTGTCCCAATCATAATCTTAGAAATAATTATACTACTGTAATTTAATTACTGAATCACAATTTTCCTTAACATTCCGGAGGGTGAAACACTGAAATGCAGATGTGTGGTGATAGAACCGGTATTTCATCAGAGGGTAATTACCACTATTCCTACCTCAGCTGCCCATAACTCAGTCTAGATTTATATGTTGTGATTAGTTTCTGCTGTATATTTATGGACCACAAACATACTTGACATTTTAATACAAACCATACATACTGTATGTTACATTGCAGTTATATTTATAGCATTTAGCAGACACCCTTATCCAGAGCGACTTACAATTGATACAATCTTACAATCCAAGCAATTGTGGGTTTAGGGCCCAACAGTGGCAGCTTGGCAGAGGTGGGATTTGAACCCTGGACCTTTTGGTCCATAGTCCAGTACCTAGGCTACCACAGTCCTGCTTCAGTCTTTGGTTTATCGAAAGACTGCAGAAAATATGTTCTCAGTTCTACTTTCTGTTTCACTTTAATCATTGCAAGTAATTTGCATATAAAAAGAACAGGTAATTGCAGTTATTCTGTAAAACAATATTTAGGGAACAAAGCTGTATTAGTACATTATAGCACAGTAGCACAGTAAGAATCAGACACTCATGTGATTTATATGTCAGGAGCTCTAACTATCGGAACCACCACAGGTGGTAGCCATCTACACAAACATGTTTACAAACAAGAACAGAGAATTTCAACTGTGCTCCTGCCTGGGTCCATTCCAGCTTACTCTGGCTTCCACACTCCAGCACTGATTGTCTAGAGCTCAGTAGCATGGCAGACCTTTTTATTGAGCTTTTAGTTGTTACTTATCCAAGAAAGCCACAAAGTGGTTTCTAAAACAGTCACTAAGATGAATACTTTGTCTCACTGCACATGTTATTTATGATCTAGTTGATGCACATAAAATTTGCTACCGCTGTTCCACAATGTGTGTTGTGAAAAGTTACATTTTAAGAACTGCTAAGTCAATGTTTTGGTCTGGCCTAAGAATCAGCAATATGTTTGACTTTCTCTTAATACATCATGCTTGTGTTCATGCAGCAATTACACGATCACTAATGCTTTTACAGCAGCAGAAATGCACAGTATAGCATCTCAGATAGTAAGAAAATGTAGCTACTGATTAAAAGATTAAGACTTAAATGTATCAACTGCATTTGACCACAAGTGTAACAGCTTTTGTGGTGCTTTGTATGAGTTAAACATTGGGTATTGTCCATTTAGCTTTTTAACTGTTTAACTGTTTAACTGTTTACATGAATTAATGGACTGTATTTTATGTGTGCATTCTGTATAGAGACTTTCAGCTAAATAATACACTTCATCCTTTTAAGCGTGCTACACTTTATGAATTTGAGTTCAGGAATGTCTTTATTTCCTGGCATTGCAGTTTCTTTTATCCTGTAAAGGATGCTTGAAGAAGTTAGGATGTTAGTTGCTCTCCCTCAGGCAGGAAATAAGAAACCTTTTGTGTTCTGCCTTATCACAGAGGATATGAAGCAATGCTGAATGGCAGTCATTTAGCCAAATAGTTTCCTTCAACTGGTACTGAATGTGACCTGAGGGCGCCCTATCTACAGGCCATTCTACTATGCACTGCTTAGGAAGGAAAGATACATTTAAGATCAATGATAGAACATTGATCAAAGTCACATTTTAGAAGTATATTTCAGCACCACAGTCTGCACATACAATAATACAATTCTATTTTTTAACCTTACTACATTTGCATGGTTCAGTAAACTGGGAGCTTGAGAATGAGATTTAAGAAGGACTGGAAACAGATTGGAAAGCAAAATGTTATCTGTGTTCGTCTGGATTGATAGTGCCTAAAATTCCTTAGGAGAAATAGAATTAGATAATAGACAAGTTTGAGATTACAGGAGGGAAAACTGAATTAATATCAAGAACATCATTGGTTTTAAACCCAGTGGGGGACTTGAACCCAAGATCTTAGGGACTACTCTTGGAATACTGGCTGTTACCACTGAGCCACTTGAGTTGGCTTTGCTCAAACTCTAAGCTTGAATATGTATTGAGTGCTGCTTGAATGAAGACATACAACAGTGTGATGTTAAGTGTGAACTGGGAACAAGTACTATAATGGGCATCTATTCTATTCAAAGTGGCTCCCCACATTTTTTTTTATTTAACCACACTCATTCCTGGTCAGAGTCAAGGGTGCTCTGGTGCTTATCTCCAGAAGTGCAGGCGTAGTGTAAGTGTGCCCTGGAGGAGACATAATCCCACTTGCTCAGGCACAGGCAATCGTGTCTGAATGTGACAACCCACCCAGCCAAAAGGTGCTTCCCAGACTCGAACACAGGTTTCTGTGGTGGCAGGTTTGTTTGTTAGAGCGCTACACCACCAAAAACACCCAAAAGAATGTTTTAAGGGGAAATCAGTATATGGTTAAATGCAGAGCCATAAGGACTAGCAATAAGAAAATGTTGGTATGGATGAGAAATATTTAAGTTATTTTTTTTTCAGCCTCAGTATCAGCCTTTATCTCTTGATAAAGGCTGATGAGGAAGTTAAATTCTTCTTTTGTACTTCCAGTACATCAGACATACAATGACGTCCTAATTTATATACAAATAATAGGGGAATTAATAATTGTTATTGACTAAATATTGTGTAATTATTGTTCATGCACCTTTCACACTGCTGTACACCCATGCTTTAAAAGCTATAGGACTGCTAGGCATTTAATTTGAATGTTAAAAAAGCTTATTGCATTGTGTACTCATGCTTCATACTGTACATTTGTCATGTGGTTGTCTTATATAGTTTAAGTATATTCTAACCAACAGGCCCTCAGCCGGCGGTGCATCAAGAACCGGCATTCAACAATATCTGATATAACCACATGGGCAAGAGATTACTTTGGCAAACCTTTGTCAAGAATTTCAATACTGAGTTGCATTCACAAATGTCACTAAAGTCTTTACTGTGCAAAACAGAAGCCTTATGTTAACCATGTCCAGATTGACTTCTCTGGGCTCTGAAGCATCTAGGATGGACCATCATACAGTGGAAATGCGTATTGTTGTCAGATGAATCAGTATTCCAAATCTTTTTTGGAAAAAATGGATGCCGTGTGCTCTGGACCCAAAGACGAAAAGGACCATCTAGACTGTTATCAAAAGTCCAAAAGCCAGGGTCTGTCATGGTATGGAGTCGGATTAGTGCCCTTGGCAAAGGGCATTTACACTTCTATGTTGGCAGAATTAATGCAGAAAAGTACACTAAGATTTTAGAGCAACATAAGCTGCCTTCAAGACAGCTTCTTTTCCAGAGACATCCATGCATTTTCCAACAGGACAATGCAAACCAGCTAAATCAGAAAACGTTAGGTATGAAATTTGTAAATCCATTCTAGTCTTTCTTTGAGGAACATTGTTTTCAAATATTTCAATAATTTCCTTACACATTTATTGATAAACTGGAGATCTTCTGCCCATCTTTACTCCTCAAAGACTCAGCCTTTCGTGGGTACTGCTTTGTACATTATAATCGCCTGATGATATTACCTGTTTGGAATCATTTTTATTAACTATTTATTTATTTTTACCTCAATACTAGCCGTAAATTCTCCCCATCCCAAGTTCTTCTTTTGTGTTGCAGGCCTGAAATGCAAGAATGGATGATTATTAACTAATTAAATGATGTTGACCAGAAAAAAACATGACATATCTTGGGTTTATACTCTGCAATCAAATAAAATTCAAAGGAAATGTAAGGAACACTGCAATTGTTTTAATTTGCATTTTCCATACTGTTACAATGTTTTACTGATTTGGGGTTGTACATTTTTTGTAGGCTACTTAGCTTTAAATGTTTTATTTTGCACTGGCATTGCTGCCTGGACCTTCACCTGTCATGAAATATCATTCTGGTCATATTTGAAACAATATACAAATGTGATTTGAGTCCATTGGGAAAGTCATATTCCTTGCAGTTTTAGCCATTCAGTCTGCAGATTCAGCTTTGAGGTTAAATCCAACTGTCTGTCTGAACATAGTCAAACACACTTAAACCAAGGCACATCAGAAAAGCAATTCCCTTGGAATGTAACGCTGGAATTGTCCATTCCTATTCTCAGAGATTTGCCAGTAAAAGAACTAGGCTGCTGTGATGAGCAGTGCATTGATCAGCAGGATTGAGGCAGATAAACAGTGTTCCAAACCATACAATTCCATACTCAATCATTGGGGAATCCTCAGGGGCTGCTAGGCTTTCTGAAAAGTCCTAAGATTTTTAGGAACTAAGAATATTATTTCATTATATTAAGTCATTCAAATATTATTATTTAAGATTCACACCACTCTACATCTACTGGAATAGTCTTTGACTGGACTCCAGGAAGCAGCCAGAAAACCTTACAAGTCTGTTTAAACTTCAGCACAATTAAGAACCAATCAGGTTTTGATTGTTAATGGTTGAGACTGCCTCTGGATTTATACAAGTCCTAGCACTTCTGGAGCAAACTTCACAGTGCTAATCAAAGGAAGGACTGTGTAATTTTTCAGATCACATTGGTGAGCGCCCTACCATTTTTACTGTTAATGTTTAGGCTTTATGTATAGGAGTAATGAAAAGAATTTGTTATGCTGATCCAAGCAGAACGTAAATAATTAATGGTTAATTTATTTGTCCTGAGAATCTGCTTTAAGAACATTATTTGATAATATATTAGTTCATTGTGATTTTTTAAGTGAGATAATTGTTTATTTCTGGTTATAATCTGATGCTGGATAATGCTGTTATCGCTTCGGTGATGCTGGAATAGCTCAGACATTTGCATTGTGTGTGTGTGTGTGTGTGTGTGTGTGTGTGTGTGTGTGTGAGATGATTTTGAGATTTAATTCCAGATGTCAACAGTCTTTGCATGGGTCTGTGTATATTTGCAATTTAAAAAAAAAACCAAACCACTGGTTGTGTTTAGTGTGAATTTTTAGATTTTATTTCAGATTTTAAATATATAGGTATGTGCATTTTATTTATTTACTTTTAGCACGTATGCCTCATGGCCTCAAGACCTAGGTCACAGTTCACAGCTAAATAGTCTGCCTAATTATTACACCATCAATTTTGTTGTTACAATTTTGATGCAGTATCTAGTTTGTGATTTGAGACAGAGCCTCTGGTTTGAGGTCACAGTAATTTTGAAAATAATCTTCTGGTAGTGTTTTCACTTAATTAAATCAATTAGTTTGTAAGGAGTTAAATGCATCATTAATGCAAATCACGTTGTGTTAAGCTTCCTCCCATTATAAATCTATCAGGAAACAGCTTAATGCACCAATCCAACAGAGCTGTTGCCTATGATCAATAAAGTTTTACAGGAACTTGAATTATATGTCTACAGTATATTTGTATTATTAGACTATATTTCTCATGTAACTGTTTTAGAATGTCTCATAACACTTTCATAGAACTTTACTCCCTAAGAAACTCATACTGTTCTGGTAAGTCGTAAGAACACTGAGTGTTAAGAATTTTGAATCACGTAGCTCTCCAAAGTGCTTCTTAGAAGACATAGACCAGGCAATAATCACCTAAAGCAGATACACTAAAACTTTTGAGACTATATTTTGAAAAGAATATTTCAGTCAGACCACACAACAATACAGTTCAGAAACTTCCACATTCTTTCAAAATCATCTCAAACAATCCCATAACCACTGTGCATTTACATCTGTGTTGAAAGGCTGGAGCTTTGCATGGTTTTGTGAATCCCCTGCTCTAGCACACTATCCTAGGAATTAACAGGTGTGTTGAATGAAGAGTGTTAAGGCAAGAACTTCACCAAACTCTGTGGGTGAGTAAACTCTGTGGTGTGAATCAAGCAACATTACCTGCAAAGGGCTGGTGGTGCTGCAGGTTTTCATTACAATTACTGATTACGTAGGACATATTACGTAAAACTTCTTCTGCGCATACATTTGGGTATCTGGAGTATCTAACAAGTTTAAATTGTAAAATTTGACAGCCTATTCAATTTGTTGTGGAATACTCACATTGTGTCACAAGGAGGCTCTTTAGCATAATCCTGCTCCATCATCAGGGTAAACTCCACTGACAACTTATGAACTACATTTGCGAAGGTGTGCCATTTTGATCTCGTAAGCATTGGATCAGATTAGATTATTTTACATGGGTTTGTATGTCGAAGCTAGGAGCTTAGCACCAGAACTGCTCTATTGTTGGCTGCACAGAGCAGCAAAAATCGATCATAACACACAGTTCCCAGACATCAGAGAAACAGAAAACTGAGAGGAAAAAGATTATTTTTTTGACAGTAATGTCCCAGATACAGTCATCAAAAACTTGTGTCTGCAAAACCATTTGTGTGTGACTGACTGCTTTTTCTAACCTTTGTCGGTACAACACCTGACTGACAACGGTACCAACTATCCATGGAAGAATTCAGGTGAGGGAAATTAAGTAGTTAAATAGTGTTTAAAGCTACGTGTTTGTCTGGGCATTTTGCACTTGCGCTAACAGCAGAGTTGAAATTTTACATCTTAGGTGTATCTTTATAATTTATTACATTATAAGTTATTGTCATTATTCGCTGAAGGATTTAATGTTTGATAGTGGAATGTCAGTATGCATGAATTAAATATTACTGCTCTTGATGCTGCACATCTGGACAGTTGGCTTTGTTACATCATGTGGACTGCCAGCAGACCCACTGGAGAGATGAACAGTTGGCACACGGCTATCAAAACTCTACAAACTACCTTCTGAAGTATAGATTTGTTAACCTACAGTTGCTTATTATATGATGATAAATTATTATAAGTTGATACATTATGTTTTGGTCACTCTAATAGAATGGAATATTCCACCCCTGTCCACAAGACACCAACATATTTAGTCTTTTTGAGGTGTGCCATGTGTCAGTGGGATTCAGGCAGAAAGGCACATTCCTTTCTGTAAAAACAGCAGTTTCCTAGATTGTCAGCTCTCCAGCAAAACGGAATAATCAGCCCCATTCTTGGAAGTACATCTTCCAGGAAGCTCCATCTTTCAGCTGCAATGTACTATTGGTGCCTCTTTCTTTTCTTGAAACTTAAATGGTAATTGATAAGACTTACTTGAAAAGGTAAAGGATAAAGATTAACTATGCATGAAATAATTTCATTGTAGCATATCATGTTGCTACATCTTAAAGTCCACAGGAGCATTAAAGAAAAACGTGAATAGTGTCCAACATTTAAGTGCTTATCCTGTCACTTTTTCTGACATCATATCTTTTGGGCAATGTGAAGCTGCAATACTTTTTTGTATTACAGAATACATAGCCAAACTGGTTAAGTAGGAAGAAATTGAAATTTAAAACATTGTAAATGTAGTTTATTTTAATGTTTTGTTACTAATGAGAACATTTTAATAACATTGCTAATGTTAAAAAATACATACAGTAATATTTATACTCTGTAGTAGACTAAAGATTCAAATTTATTGGCGTGACTAATAAGAAAAATAATGCCAGTGTTACAACAATAACAAAAACAACAGCAGTTTTAATAAAACCAACAATAATTACAAAATAAGTGACAACAAAGGTGAATAAAGGTAATAATTAATGATAAAAAAATATCTGTAGTAAATAATGGTTTTGGCAAATTTACAAAAGGCTGTATATAAAATATATGCCAAAATACTTCATATGCATACTTATATATATATATATACAAAAATACTTTACTAAAATACAGAATAAAACCAGTAAGCATTACTGTAAATAGAGAACAGTGAGGCATGGTGATGTAGATATTACCCCTTGTTTCTCAAGCAGTGACATACTGATACATATTGTGCAGTGAGGGGCTCCTCTTTAATTTTTTCAATTCTGTAATGTTTCATAATTTGGAATCAGCTGTTTAATTTTGTGAAATTTTCTTATGTTGGTTTGGTTTCTTGTGCTGGTTTGAATTTTGGGCAGTGCATCTTTAGCTCTTCATTTCTGCTCTCACCAGACCACACACTCTTGGGGCAACCAGGACTATGATCAGGCTGTGGTCACTGAGCCGATACTTAGGATCTGTCTCTGCTGTGGATCTCTGATTATCAGGAAATACAGTTCCAGTTTGTACCCTCTTTTTATTGCACGAAAGCATTACGATTTATTTTAAGCCTGGATTTGATTCTCCCAGTATTTTAGCTACCTGTACTTACTGTTAGCGATGATTTAGTTGGTGTTTAGATGGTGCTGCTGGACAGCTCTGTGTCTACTGTGTGTTAGGGTATGTTTGAGGGTCAGAGACCAGATCTCTGAGGGGGATCAGTTCTTGGAACTGAAACTGCCTGATGCAAAGATGTGTAAGTGTACTGGAGCGTGTGCCCAAGTTGAACTGGCACCAGTGTTCCTGACATTTGGGCTTTTTCTGTAAGACCATAATGTTTGTCTTCTTTGGGTTTACTTCCAGGGCCCAGTTCTGACAGTAATGCTCCAGCAGGGGACTTAAGGACACCAGCACCAGGTCATCTGCACAGAACAGGAACTTACCCATCTTGCAGAGCAAGTCTGGGGGTTGCAGGCTGTTTTGAGCCACTAACTCAGTAGATGATAAAGAATGTTGGATTCAGACTGCAGCCCTGTTTCAGTCTTCTTTTTGGAGAGAGGACAGAACACACTTTGTATGTTTGTCGCCAATTCTTACACTACATTTGTTTTCTGAGAAAGTTGATTTAACAATATCACACATTTTACCCTCAATTCACAATACAACCCCTCATGCAGATAGAATCAAATACTTTAAAATCTACAAAATAAGCAACCCACTAAAATGATTTTTTACCATTTTTGGTTTGGTGTTTATTTATCAGGGTGTGTAGAGTGTAGATATGGTCAGTAGTTTGGTGAATTAGAAGGAAGCCAATTGGACTTTTGCTCAGAGCATTGTGTTTGTTACTGAGTTTGTTAAGAGAGAGTTTGATAACAGAGTCCATGTTGTTTAAAATTCTTTCCTCCCTAGAATACTGCTCACATGTCAGGAAAAAAGTATGAACTCAGGACGAGGTTTAATAGTTTGAGCACTGACCTTTGTAGCTCAGGAGTGCCGCTTTTAAGCATCTCATTTCTGATGCTGTCAAGGCCACAGGCTTTTTTGGATTTTAAAGATTTAAGTTGTTGAGCCAATTTGTGCGTTATAGGATAAACGATGGGTTTAGATTTTATTTAATGGAACATCATGGCAAATACAATTTTTGTTTGATAAGATCTTAGTTGGGATTGATGTCGTTTTAAGGGATTTCTCTGTAGAGATGTTCAAAACATGTTTTCCAGATTTTCTGTAGGTAGGTCCTGTGAGTTTGATTTGCCCAAACTATTCCACAAGTCCCTGAACTGACTTTGTTTAAAATAATTTTCAATTTCTCTGAAAGCTTTATTTCTATATCTTAGTTTTTTCACTTTGACTGATTGCTTATATTGTTTTAGGGTTTTACAGTATTATTTTCTCAGATCTGGATCCTCTGGATGTCGGTGTTTAAGGTTTGACAGTTTTCTTAGTTTTTTTTGGAGAGTTCTGCATTCATGATCAAGCCATTTCTCTTTCCCCATTTTTGTTTATCCTTTGAAGGTCAGCCATATTAGCTGCTTTTGGGAAAATTCTCTAGTTTGATTGATTTAGTTGACTTTCATTGCTCTTGCTTTTTTCAAAATTTATGTTATTAAAGTTAGCCATTTTGTTAGGTAACTCAATTATAAGGGATCTCAAAAAATCACCAAAAAGGGTGATTTTGTTCATGTCTGTTCAGGGCCCTTCTGTAGGTCCTGCAAAGTGAGCACTAGGCTCTGCTCTTGTTTATTTGGGTTGTTCTGATATTTTGAGATATACATTCATTTGGTTATGGTCTGATAGAAGAGATTGCTGTCTGAAAGTGAATGCATTATTGGTGTTGGAGTCCATGTAAGTGATTGCATATTGAACCACACTAGTTCCAAGAGTTGAACAATATGTCAAGCTTCCCAAAGAGTCCCCTCTGATCCTGCCATTAAGCATGTACAGACATATGGCTCAGGAGAAATGCATTCTTTACTCTTTACCAGTTGTGTTTACAGTGCTTTTGAGGTTGTTTCTATTTTTGATAATTGGTGTGAGGTACAGGTGACTTTGGCCAAACACATATTTGTTGACCTGTGGGTCTATGTAACCAGGCTCAGTTCCTGGTAGTAAATGATAGACATACATTATGATGTGTAATAAGATGTTGGCAGAAAATCTTACATTTCATGGGAATATCATTGACTAGTACTGCTATCAAGAAAAAATTGACAATACTGACAACATTCAAGCTTGAGTTTAAATGGTGTAATGGGAATAGCTTAATGACCTTTGCATTCCTAGCATTTAGTTAAATGCCAAAAACCAGTGCATAAAAATACTATACTGTTGTGATATGTGAACTTTGAAGGATCACAGAAGAAGGCAGGAGTCAGGGTAAATACTATATTTTACTAATCAAAGCGTTCACAAAGAAAAAGCCAGTGCTTCCCTGGCGTCTTGTCAGTCATGGTGTCTGTAGTCTGAGGTGCCTCCTCCTCTCCCTCTCCCTCTCTCTCTCTCTCTCTCTCTCTCTCTCTCTCTCTCTCTCTCACACCTCTCTCTTCATTCATAGAACATGTTTAAACACAGATTCTCATCACACACAGGTGCAGCCAATTCCTTACCCATTCTCTGTCCGCATCCGTTTGACTTTACCTGCAGCCGCCCAACCATGGTTTCCACCATCACACCACCACATACCTCTCCCACTTGTGCCTTGGACAGGTCACAATTGCAGCTGTCTTAACTATTTGTTGATGCACCTGTTCGTAATCTAGGTGGAAGCCTAGGTCTAAGTCCCTCCACTCACCCGATCGCACACTATTTTTGGGTAGGCTTGGCCCCTCTGAGACATTTCAGTACTGCCCTCGGGTATTGGAGGTGCCGCTGCCAATCATTGTTAAAGATGATTAGATAATCCAAATAAGCAGTGGTGCTTTAGGACACATATCTTTAGTCGCTGAAACAGCACCAGTGCCCCGAACAATCCAAAGAGAAACGTGAAGAATTGGTGTAAACCGAACAATGTGAAGTTGCTATGTCAAGGGGATCAGATTAGATCCTGATCTAGTGTCAAATAAAAAGGAGCTGCACCCAACCGATTGAGCGGGATATCAGTGTTGAGTATTGGATATGCGTCAAATTTAATAATATGCTGATGTTTCTAACATCCGCATAGAGGTTTTTTTCCCCACTGGCCTTGCAAACAAAAAGCAACAGACTGCACTAGTCACTCTGGTATTCTTAGATCACTGAGCAGCTGATTTTGTGTTTCATTAACTGGTATGGGCTGTGAAAAACCACCATCCCCGGGACCGACTTGATGAGGCTTTCTCTCAGGTTCATGCTGCTCAGCAGAGGTGAAATTGCATCTGAAAACTTGCTCTGTAAGCATGCTCTGAGGTGCTATACTTGACATGGATCCCTCATGAAAAAAACCCACAAAAATCTGTGCTTTCCTAGTGTCTTATCAGCACACATAAATCATGGTAGTCTGGAGGCTTTTTGCCTCCTCCCTCTCCCTCTCTCTCGCTCAAACCTCTACAGAGAATAAGTTTATATACAACCCAAAATCAGAAAAAGTTGGGCCGTTATGGAAAATGCAGTCCTTACATTTCCTTTGACTTTCATTTAATCACAGATAGTATGAACCCAATATATTTCATGTTTTTTCTGGTCAATTTGATTTAATGAATTAATAAACATCCATTCCTGCATTTCAGGTCTGCAGCACATTCCAAAAAAGTTGGTAACAGGGGCAATTTCAGGTTAGTAATGACGTTAAAAACTAAATAATTATGTGATTTCAAACAGGTAATGTCAACAAGTGATTATAATCATGATTTGGTACAAAAGCAGGATCCACAAAAGGCTGAGTCTTTGATGAGTAAAGATGGGCAGAAGATCTCCAGTTTATCAACAAATGCATAAGTAAATTATTTATATGTTTAAAAACAGTGTTCCTCAAAGAAAGACTGGAAGGGATTTACGTTAGGGATTTCAGTCCTAACGTTTTTTTTTATTTGGCTTGTTTTGCATTGTCTTGTTGATAAATGCATGGACATCCCTGGAAAAGTCATCCTGTAGGCAGCTTATGTTGTTCTAAAATCTCTGTACTTTTCTGCATTAAGGCTGCCATCACAGAAGTGTAAATGACCTTTGTCATACCATGACAGACCCTGACTTTTGGACTTGTTGCTGATAACAGTCTGGATAGTCTTTTTTCGTCTTTGGCCTGGAGCACACGGAATCCATTTCATCCAAAAAAGATCTGGACTACTGACTAGTCTGACCACAGTACACGTTTCCACTGTGTGATGGTCCCAGATGCCTCTGAACCCAGAGAAGTTGATGATTAACATAAGGCTTCTTTTTTGCACAGTAATGTTTTAGGTGGCATTTGTGAATGTAACTCTGTATTGTAGCGCTTGATAAACATTTTATAAAGTAATCCCAAGTAATATCTTGGCTCTGCAATGAAATACAAGTCAATTGACATGTAAGAACACTGAATATATATTTATTTGCATTTTCCATATCATCCCAACATTTTCTGATTTGGGATTGTAGATGTGTCTCATCACACAAAGGTACAAACAAATTTCTAACCTCCGTATCCGTATCCGTTTATCTTCACTTGTAGCCGGCACTCAACCACGCCATCCACCACCACTGTATACACACTCGAGTCACTAGCATGTACAAACATGCAAATAGAAATGACGTGTCAAAGTTAATAACTATCCATTCAGAACACTCCTGTTGTGTCCTTGTGTACTTGTTCGGGAGTATCTCTTGCTCTGGTTGGAACATATATGATAGTACAGCTACGGTTTCTACATCTTCCTTCAAGTGTTCACGCTCAAAAGTTGCCATGTTAGCATGAAGTGCAGTCATGTCATCAAACCTGGTGGAAGAGGGGATTGTGAGCAGTGGCTTATTATCATTTTAAGCAATGGGTACCAAAATAGACTGTTTTAAAAAGACCTGTTTTGAAAGGATTTACATGTTTGAAGCTTAAGGTATTTTGACCAAAACATGTCACAGACATTTAATGAAAACCCTAGGGAACTGTGTTAATTTGTGGAAAAGAGATATGTCACTTTTGAAAAAGTGGCATGAAGTATGGCTCCTGCTTATTGGTAATGAAGGCACATCACACCGGCGCACAAGAGATAACATTCAGAGCTTGGTGTGAACTAGCCATGCATGTATGTTGATACAGCCTGAAGACAATATTGTCTAGAAACTCAGTGCTTAATGGAAATGTTGAAAAAATTATGTGGATGTTCTCCTAGTAACAGAGCACCCTACATGGCATATTGCCTCCTACATTGCAATGTGGGCTTTCATTTTGAAAATGAAATACAACAAACAATAGTGGATTCCTCAAATTCACAGCAAACATTAATAGTTGTTTACGTTGATCCAGTGGGAAACTGAACACACATGTGACTTTAATTACAGACATGCTATTTTATGAAACGTACTGATCCCATAATGCTCTCATAATGCATTTCTCTGCCTGGTGAACAGTACCTACATGACAGTGCAGCACAACAAAAGATTTCAATAGTTTAAGCCCTATGTAAAGTGAGTGTGCAGGATCAGGACCATTTAGGTGCTGAGTGCAGGAATGTGACAGCTTACAGATTGTGGTGAAACATAAATCCAAACAAACATAAATCAACATTTTATAATGAGACATTGGCTATTGTGAGTCATTTTCTTTAATAAAGAAAGCATCAGATACCACCTTAGATGCTTGTATTCATGTTGCATGTGCCAGTCTTAACACTGAAAGGTTGCTTATAGTTAAATTGTGTTCAAGTACTATATCTTATATGTTTGAATGCTAACCATTATATGTCAGACTCATATGCTAGTTATACTGTATATCTAGCCAAATTTAAAAGGTAATGTTTTAAACTGGAAATATTGTTATATATTCTCATGTTGAATGAGAGGTCACTGATGAAATATGGTGGTACATCTGTTTATGTAATTCAGTTATCAGTGGTACATGGCTTTATAGTGCATTGTGGTGTGTTGTGGGATTTCGTTTATGCTTTTTGTTTTGTAGTCAGACTGCACTCCAAACTTTTGTACAATCTAATCAGGATTAACTTTCACAAATGGGGACAAGATAGTACAGGGATGCGGTGATTAGCGCTGCTGCCTCACAGGTCCAGAAATCTGGGTTCAAGTCGTGGCTAGTTGCTGCCTGTGTGGGTTTCCTCCAGGCACTTTGGTTTCCTCCCAAAGACATCCCTTAGGTAAACTGGCATATCTAAATTGTGTCAGTGTGAATGCATTAGTGTATGTGTGTGTGTCACTGTTAGGATTAAATGAAAGCTATGTTGTTACAAAAACTGTGTCGTTAATGAAAACTATGACTAATAATAAAAAAAACATTGTTGATGACCTATTTTTCACTAAGAAAACAAGAGGAGAACCAAATAAAAAGTAACATTTAACACTTTTCCACTTAGCATATTACACTTTTCTTTAAAGAAAAAAAACAAAATGTGAAGACCGATTATCACACCAGGGAGTGGCACCGTGGGGGCTTATGGGACTTAAGCCCCTAATGCCTGTAGCAAAGCCCCAAATCTTTTTATTTTCAAGTTTATTTCATCAGTGCACTATAATGCATGCAGATAATGTAGTACTAACCAAATAGCTGCATACGTTGATCTTAACTTTAACCTTAACTTCAACTTAAACCTTAATTTGGCCAATGTCATGTCATGTGTTCTACATTTGTACAACGTGTTTCATATTGGCTGAAACAATATGATAATGCTATAGTATATATATAGTATATAGTATACAGTATATTACTATTATTATTATTATTAAAACATAATAATGCTACGTACCAATGTTAGGGAATAAACATAATCTGTGCTGACTTTCTTTTTATATAAGCAGATTTAACAGTTATAGAATTGTAGCCCCTTTGTTGAATATATTGTTGTTCCTGTAGCCATTTATAAATTGTAAGATAGCTTAGGTGTAAGATAACTTACAAGCTATTGTTTCTGAAAGTTATTATTAAGTAATACCTCTAAAATAGCAGAACCTTTTAAAACACATGACTAACATTAGACTAAATATTTTAACTAAAAATAAAAAACATTTAAAAAATGTTTTAAAGATATGACTAAAAAATTGATGAAAAAATGACTAAAACTTTTTTCGTCAAAAAACTAACAATAATTAAATGAATAAAATGTGACTAAAATGAACATGTTTATTTTTTCAATAAATGGGATGACAATCAGGTGTGAATGGGCACCCTGTTTTATTTAAAGAACAGGGACCTCAGAAAATGAGTTGTTGATGCTCATCACACTGGAAAAGGTTACAAAACCATCTCTAAAGAGTTTGAACTCCAGCATTCCACAGTCAGACAGATTGTGTATAAATGGAGTAAATTCAAGACCATTGTTACCCTCACCAGGAGTGGGCGACCAACAAAGATCACTCCAAGAGCAAGGCGTGTAATATTTGGCGAGGTCACAAAGGACTCCAGGGTAACTTCTAAGTAACTGTAGGCCTCTCTCACATTGGCTAATGTTAATGTTCATGAGTCCACCATCAGAAGAACACTGAACAACAATGGTTTGCATGGCAGAGTTGCAAGGAGGAAGCCACTGCTCTCCAAAAAGAACATTGCTGCTCATCTGCAATTTGCTAAAGATCACGTGGACAAGCCAGAAGGCTATTGGAAGAATGTTTTGTGGACAGATGAGACCAAAATAGAACTTTTCAAAAGTTATGTTTGGAGAAAGGAAAACACTGCATTTCACCATAAGAACCTTATCCCTTCTGTGAAACATGGTGGTGGTTGTATCATTGTGGTGGTTGTATCATCATCACATGGTGGTGGCCTGTTTTGCTGCATCTGGGCCAGGACGGCTTGTCTTCATTGATGGAACAATGAATTCTGAATTATACCAGAGAATTCTAAAGGAAAATGTCAGGACATCTGTCCATGAACTGAATCTCAAGAGAAGGTGGGTCATGCAGCAAGACAACGACCCTAAGCACACAAGTCGTTCTACCAAAGAATGGTTAAAGAAGAATAAAGTTAATACTGGAATGGCCAAGTCAAAGTCCTGACCTTAATCCAATCGAAATTATGTGGAAGGACCTGAAGTGAGCAGTTAATGTGAGGAAACCGACCAACATCCCAGAGCTGAAGCTGTTCTGTATGAGGAATGGGCTAAAATTCCTCCAAGCCGGTGTGCAGGACTGATCAACAGTTACAGGAAATGTTTAGTTGCAGTTATTGCAGCACAGGGGGGTCACACCAGATACTAAAAGCAAAGGTTCACATACTTTTTCCACTCACTAATATGTAATATTGGATCATTTTCCTCAATAAATAATTGACCAAGTATAATATTTTTGTCTCATTTGTTTAACTGAGTTTTTATCTACTGTTTATCTACTTTTAGGACTTGTGCGAAAATCTGATGATGCTTTAGGTCATATTTATGTAGAAATGAAGAAAATGGGGTTCACAAACTTTCAAGCACCATTATAACAGTACCTTTACTTCACATACGAGTGTTCATGTTTACCAGTAGGTAATGCAATGTATCACTTGCACTTAATATTGAACACAATTGTATAATTATTATGTTAAGATTTATTATGTACTAATGTTGGCAGCAAAAATCTCCAGCTGCTGGACGGTGCACATGCCTGTGCACTCTTAATGCCAGTCTCAAACCCGGCTAAATGGGGAGGGTTTTGTTATGAAGGGCATTCAGTGTAAAACCTGTGCCAAATCCAATATGTATCTAAACATAATTAACTAAATAACTATTCCAGGTGTCTCACTTCTGGATTTGGTGGAATAACCATACGTATTAGAAAGCTCTCAAAACTTTTACTCTGATGACAATATTAAATATGACAGATTTTTCTCTACTGAAATGTGGAATATGGTTACTGATATGACATAGCTGAAGCATTGAACTGGCAAAACAAATATCAGCACCTAAAAATGTTAATTAGCTCCAAGGGCAAACAGAGCTCACTGACTCAATTTAAAAAACGTGTCACACTTTCTGTGATGAGTTGCTGCACAACTTCAGAGTCTTGGGAATCAGGTTTTGTTCCTTGGGATCCATTTGTTCCTGAGTTTGCCCTGTTTTGCCTTGTCCATGTGGTTTCCTCCACAAACTTCAGCATCCTTCCATATCCTAAAAACACACCATGAAGTGAATTAGCTACTCTTAAATTGAACATCAGTGTGAGAGCCTTGTGCAAGATGAAGCAGTTACTAAAGATGGATGAATGAACGAATTTCTCCATTTTTACCTTGTAAAATCAATATTCAATTAATAGGACGTTTGGCAATTTGGAAAAAGTCAGCTCGTGAATCTATAGTAGCACCACACTGCTATCACTTTTGGGTAAGTTAAATAATCTCTTTTCAGTATAATGGCAGTTGAACATAAAGATATCTGCTTGTAGGTGCTCACTCAGTAACACACACACATACAAATGATATCATTTCCCTTAGGAGCATTTGGTGGATGTGATTGTTAGCATGGCATCCCACGCTTGATACAGTGTAATTAAAGTGAGTGTATTAAAGGCCTGAGCTGTCTCCTCTGGAGCAATGGCACATCCTCATATGACTGAGATGTTATTAAAGTGGCGCAGGCCCCACTAGCACAGGCCCTGTATTACACAGTAATGACAGAGGCTGGCAGTTATTTAAAGTTCATTTACATTCTGGCCTTTTGACCTGTCTTTGGCAATGGCGACATGGAGACGAACGCTCCAAGTGAAGCCACAGTCTCCTGCTTCCTGTCCTGCCCCCATTTCCTTCCTGATTATTTGGACAGGACAGATTTGATTACTAAGCTAGAGATCACAGCTTGAGATGAAGACCTAAGCCATAGACCTTTCTCTCACAGATCTACCTTAAGTAAATATCATCTAAACAGTGATGCTACCAGGAGTTATTAAAGCCTAAACAGTTAGTTGTCTAATTTGCAAAGATTTAATTTTGTTTCCCCTTATGTTCACCTCAGTACCCACATCACCATGTCAGCATGGTTGTGCTTCTCATAATAATCATGAAATTGGAACCATTAATTCAACCTTATCTCTTAATTAACATATTATAAAAAGGCACTTTAGTATTTCTCATAGGCCTGATTATCTCATTAAACTGGTGTGGTGCAAACAGTAATGTACACCTATGGTACAGATATGGTAAAACATGCTCATTATTATACTATGACACAAAGGGAATCTCTGTACTTTAAATATTGTGTACTAAGGCTCCCCAAATACTGACATGTATTGTCTTAGTTAAAAACTGCATTATAGACCACTGAAAGGTTTCTAAGTTTGGTGTTTGTAATCGACTCTCTTTATTTTCTAAGATGTTTGTAAGAATAGTTCAGGGCTTGATATCCACTTTCAGGGAATACTAGACTAGTTGACCTCTCTTTTGCCTGCTGTTATAAAATTTGTCACCCTGGTGGTTTGTTAAACTTTTACATGTAGAATAATAACATCCTGTCCCGTCTCCACTGCAACAGAAGACTTCAGAAGGTCTGGAAACCTGACACCCCTGTTCCGCTCAATTTATATGTCTTGAAAATCACACTTAACAAATTCAGTGGAGACAGCTCTGGAGGCTGTAATTCAACTCTGCTGGGACCTGTCTGTCCAATCAAGACCTTCACAAGCTATGTATTCAATCAGGCCCATGTTGTTCCCACACCTGCTAATGGCACATCCTGGTACACCTGACAAATGTAGGGACGTTTTATGCAATCCTCTAATCTTCTTTAAAACTTTTTATCCGATGTAGGGAAAATTGCCTATGTCCTAACATCAGTGACAGATGCATTGGTCATGGCTCTGCCACAGAATTTGTATAGTAAAAGTTTCGAATTGTGCTATTCCCATTTATTCACAATTTATTTTTAATTAGCCAATCACCCAATAACTGAATACTTTCTACTTTCTCTTTAGTTACTTTTAGTTTGGGAGAAATAGAGCATTGAGATTCACAATGCTTCTCAGATTGTGTTGCTATTTCTGGTCACAGTATGCATACAGAAAGATTGAACAACATTCCCCCCGAATAAACTGATTTTTCAGCAGTGTTGTGCAGTCTGGCCCTTCTAACCCTTCAGAGGATTGTTAACAAACGTGTGTACTTAAAATATCATACAAATATAAATTTCATGAATAAAGTAAAACCAAAAACATCATCCAAATAAAAACACTACTCTGCATTTTCTTGGTTGCTATAGGATGTGTATCTGACTGAGAGTGATACTAACCAATCAAAACTGCTCATTATAATGGCTCCTGTCTACGTGCCTGCATGCACCTTATGATGATATTTTGAAGGGTTCACTAATGTGAATCTACTAATAAACGGACAAGAAGTCTGACCAGATTTATGATGGACTGGTGAGTTTGGAGTTTACTTAATGTCTTGGCTGCCCAAGCACCCAGACATACTGTATACATAATAAATCTCGTACATGCAACTTGCAACAGTGCTGTATCAATATTTGTGCACCTGTGGGTTTAGGGGGGTGTGTTTGTTTGTGGGGTGTTTGTGTGTGTGTGTGTGTGTGTGTGTGTGTGTGTGCGATTGCACCACTGAGCTGTTTTCTGGTGCGAAAGCACTGCACAACATATCATATCCATATTTAATTACTTGGATACATTCTAATTTTCGAGGATTTAAAATGAATCACTGGAAAGGTAATGGGACGTGAAAGAAGTTGCCCTTAAAACTGTTATGGAGTTACATCTGTTTATCTAAGGCTTCTTGGCCATTTTGCCTATCACTCATAAAAAATAGTAAACTAAGATGTTAACAAAGCAGAGCCATCATTTAGTTCTCTAAAAGAAAAATTCACAAACACTCCAGTCCTGTACCACTAAGACCCATCTCTCTCCATTTATAGACTGTTTTAGCTTGATGCATCAGTAATAGGAATTGGAGGCATTCTGTCTTAATGACATGGCAAACCTGGTAAATTTTATCCATATTCAGCACAACAGAACTATGATGCAGGAACCAGAGAACTGGGAGACTGCTTTAGGGGCATGGAAGCATGGGCTGGAAGGTGCAAAATTATCCCTTACTGCCCTTTGATCACCCAAAACCTTGAATATATCAAGTCTGTGAAACATTTTATACCATGACAGACCAGCTGAGCTCTGTTTTTAAAGAGTAAAGTGAATAACATTGACAAGCTGATGCTCCAGGCAGTGTTCTGCTGAGAGACTGTCCAGGTTAACATATTGGATGATAGTTTGACACGTTCCACCTACCAAAACCATGTTACAATGGCAACAAGAGTCCCTAATGGCAGCGGACTCGGACAAGGCTAAATTATCCAGGAATGGTTTGAGGAACATGACAAGAAGTTGAAAGTTGAAGATGTTTACTTGGCCTCCAAATTCCCCATATCTCAATCCTGTTGAGCATATGGGAGGTGTGCTGGACAAAAGTCTGATCCATGGCGATCCCACCTCACAACTTATAGGACATAAAGGATCTGCTGCCAACACCTTGGTGCCAATACCACAAGTCCAGCCTTGGTGGCATGAGGGGAACCTAGGAAGCTGTCAAGGCTGCTCGATGTAAACCCCAGGGACTCAGTGGTCAGGTATGTTTACTGGACCCTGTCATGGACTGGCACTCTGTACAGTATGTATTTCTGCCTGCATCTAGTGAACTCCAGGTCAGCCTCCAAACTGGGCGGTATACTGGTTTATGCGGTATGCAGTTTTTAATTTCTCGTGTGATATGTACGGTTCATATATCACCATACTGGTAGCACAGCAACAGCTCTAACTCTGCAATAGGCAGCAAATTAAACAATACTGTTCACAGCTAGAAGCGCAACGGATTATACCATAGAATGGAATTGCTGAAGGGAATCCTGGGTACAGCTCGCTAGCTAGCAAGGTAGCATACACCACAGCATCGCCTAGCCTAGCCTAGCATAGCATAACAGTCTGTTAGCAGCTGGGAGAGGCTCAGTCAGATTAAAGAACAGAAGAGAGTGAGACCGGAGATGCAAAGGAAAGGAGCTGTGACTGCAATCTTTTGGTTTTAAAAAATCCAATGAAGAAATTGTAGTCATTGGATGCAGTGCTTTTAACCAGTAGTACCAAACAGTGAAACTGTGAAGCCAAAGGCTCAGACATGGCTTAAAGAGGTGTTTTCTCGAGGCACTGCATATCATACAAGATTGCAGCACACCAAGTGGTGGTAATGCAGTAACAATCTAGTCTCTATAGACGGGTTAGGGGCAGAGATTAAAACGCTGGCTTTGAGGTATGTCTCATGGGGCAAAAATACTTCAGCCTTTTTTTGGCTTTTTTGCCTGAATTGTTACTGCATTTGAAATGTCTCTCCACATTTCCATGAAACCATGAAGTGCCTTTGTTTGCATACATCCCTTAACTCAGGTCATCCTGAAATCCAAACTGTATCTAATCATGCAGTGCTGGTAAATAAAACCCATCAACTTCCCATTCGTCTGCTCTATCAACTCGCAATTCTTTATTGTCCATGCTTGCACATCGCAGTGGGTTTCATAACTAATCCAATTAAAATGAGAAAACCACTATCCTGGTAATAATAGACTACTTTTTAAAGTCATGTTTGTTATTTCCATTGCCTAAGCTACCCACGACCATCGAGACTGCTGAGGGTTTATTTCAAGAAGTATTTCAACACTATGGTCTACCTGAAGAAATTGTTCCTGGCAAGAGTGTACAATTTATGTCAAGTTTCATGTCTGCAAAGCATTTTGTACACAGCTCATCATTTTGGTGAATTCATTCTTTGGCTATCATCCAGAGTCTTACTAGAGAGCCTAGTAGTGAGGCTGAACAAAGCAGTTTGAAAGATTTTTTGAAAGATTTCAGCTATAACGCAAGCACAACACTTACTCAAAATACCTAACTGGCCTGACATCATTTTTAAAGTGTCGTAGATTACCAGCCACCACCATTTCTCTAGTTAGTTGCACCTGCCAAAGTACTCTCTATAGATGTGTCACACTTGTATTCAAGTGTGGAAAGAGAAGAAGCAGAGGCATATGCAAACACAAGTGTGAAGTGTTTATTTTGACAAACAGGATTAAGCAGTAAGACGCACAATACCAGAAATATACAATGAACTTGGAAAGTTTTCAGACCGTTTCACATTTTGCTATACGACGGTCTTGTGTTAAAATAAAAAATAATACTAATGACAAAGTGAAAACATTAATTTTATGAATTTTGAAATTTTATTGAAAAGGTAAAACTAAAATATTGCATTGACATAAGTATTCAGACCTTTTACTCAGTACTTACTGTAGTTGAAGCACATTACAGCCTCCAGTTTTTTGGGTATGATTCCACAAGGTTTGCAGACCTGGATTTGGGGCTTTCTGCCAGTCTTCTCTGCAGATCCTCTCAAGCTCCATCAGGTTGGATGAGGACCATCAGTGAACAGGCATTTTAAGGTCTCTCCTGAGGTGATTGATTGGGTTCAAGTCAGGGCTCTGGCTGGGCCACTCAAGGACATTTACTGGGTTGTCTCTAATCCCACAGCCAAGACAACACAGGAATGGCTTAGGGACAACTCAGTAATTGTCTTGTTGGAAGGTGAACCTTCAGCCCAGTCTGCCGTTCCGAGCACTCTGTATCAGGTTTTCATTAAGAATATCTCTTTACTTTGTTCCATTTAGCTTTCCCTCAACCCTGAAATGTCTCTGTCCCACCTGCTGAAAAACACTCCCACAGCATGATGCTGCCCCTACCACATTTCACTGTAGGGATGGTATTTGGCTGGTGATGAGCAGTGTTTCCTCCTGACATGGCACTTAAAATTGAGGCCAAAATGTTCAGTCTTGGTTTCATCAGACCAGAGAATCTTGTTTCTCACAGTTTGAGAGTCCTTTAGGTGCTTTTTGTAAACTGAGGACAGGCTTCTGTCTGGCCACTCTGCCACAAAGCCCAGATTGGTGGCATGCTGCAATGACGGTTCATTGGATTCTTGGTCACCTCTCATATCAAGGCTCTTCTCCCCTGAAATTTCAAGTGCCATAGCAAAGGGTCTGAATACTTATGTCCATGTGAAATTTTAGCTTTTCCTTTTTAGTTTTCAAAAAAAAATCCCAAAATTCTGTTTCACTTTGTCATTATGGGGTATTGCGTGCAGATTTATTTTAGCACAAGGCCTCAACATAACAAAATGTGAAAAAAGTGAAACAGTCTGAAGACTTTCTTAACATTGAAGCTAATGGCTAAAGTGACCACTAACACACTAATATCTAACATGGGAAGCTAATGGAAGGTAACAAATGATAAAAAAAACATGACAAAAGAGGAGAGGAGGAAAGACTGCAATAGTGCAGGGGTAGAACATACAGTTAGGAAGTGGAAAATTTGTTTTACAAAAGGTTTGACTGTTAACCAAAAGCTACCACATGCAATTAGCACCACATAAGTAAGCCTTGCATACATATTTTTTAAATGTCTCGATCAGGTCAAGCCGAATTTCTTGTAACAGTGCATTTTACTGTATAAAAATGTATCTCAGTGCACCTTCACAGACATCAGGGTTCACGATTCCAATGAGCAACCCCAGATCAAGGAAAAACTCCTCAAATGTGATGAGGAACTTTGCAAAGACCAAAACACAAAACGGACTTGGTTGGCCTAAAGACAAATGAATCAGAATTCATGTGGTAGACAGTTATGGTGTAACTATGCACTTGGACTCAACACATAGCGTTAAGTACCTGGACTGCCCAGCTCACAAACCAAGGGCAAGATCCCAACCCCTGAGTGGTTTGGCTTTAGAAGCTACACATCAGATATTAAGGTTCAGTAAGAGAAGATCAGGACTTTACAAGTGCATATAGAAAAAACTGGTCTACATTTTGGGAAAATCAAGACAGTCACCACCAGATTACCAGAGGGTCCAATAACCAGAGTAAAAACCTGAAAATGACTTTCAAATACACATCTGAAGTGGATTTGTTTCTTTGACAATGTTTGTTTTTTGGTTGTGTTTTAAATTTGGTAATTGGAGCACCCATGTTTTCTGCATCTAATTTTCTGTTGTTTTGGATTTTGTCTTTCTGGTGGTATCATAAACTTTTGTACATGGAACCTCAACATCCTGCTCCATCTCCGTTGCAATACTGTTTCTCAGAGTTAGTCTTACAATTGGTCTACAGTGCATTACATGTTTTATGTGCCCGCCATTACTGTGGAAATGTTGTTTGTTTAGAGCGCTTTTGACATTTATAGAATCACAGTGGTGGTCTGTTCATCAGCTAATTGTAAAGTGTATTTAATGCCCAATTAAATACAAGTGGTAAACTGTGACCTTTTGCATGGGGTTTTTATAATGCTATAAAGTCAACCACTCATGTTGTCATTTTGCTAAACTTACTGTATTTAAAACTGGATGAGTTTGAGTGATATGGTTGATTTTTTTTTTAAGATAAGAAATTATTTGTGACTTTTCATAAATGTTGTGTTTCTTACAAATGTGCAGTCATCAGAGCATGTTGGTTCTATAGCATACAAGTGGTAGAGCGTACATTAGATAAGAATTCCTTAAGGATTGGACAAAAGGACTTGGAGAAGGTAGACTCACATTATAGACTGTTTGATCATTATTTCTCTTTGAAGCTCTTTTCATGAGGCTCTGTAAACTATAGCTTTAATCAGACACTGTAGGGGTGCATCCTGTAATAGTTGTTAGTTGCAAGACATCAAATATTTGTGATCAGTGGTGAGGGGAGAGGTGGGTGAGTTATTTCATTCAAGGTTCATTCATTCATTTAAATACCTGCCTAATCTATTTGAGGGTCACTGGGAACTGGCAGCACATGATGTCAATCCATTGCAGAGCATACACACACACACAAACATGCAAACAGAACCAGAACATGCAAACTCCACACAGGCAGTGTCCAGACCAGGAGTTGAACTGGGTATCCTTGGATCTGTGAGGCAACAACGCAAACTACTGTGCCTCCACGCTGCCCTTCATTTAATTATTTGTCCAAACGATCCCTTAGAGTCAAGATCTGCAAACTTTTAAAAAATCCTTAGCAGAAAGTTAATGGAAACATGTGCAGCCAGACATTTACAGAGTAAACCACAAAGAGTAGATGATAATACATCACATGCACTACAAAGAGTCTCAAACAGACATTAATTGGCTCTAGGTTATCAGCATCTGTGAGAATGATAAGTAATAGTGTCTGTGAGCTGGTTGTAGTTCTCTTATCAGAAAGGAGCAGCATGCCTGAAGCATGGGAACATCAGTGTAATCAGTCTGATTGACATTCATCACAAACCACCTGCCCCAACCATTCACAAATAGCACAGTGCAGACTAGTGCAGCTCATGCTAAAGAGCATATGCGTCTGCATCCTCTCACTGTCAGTTGATCTCTGCATACGAACATAAAAAATACAATACTATACAAAAGCATTTATAGATGTTAGGTGCATCACACCTTAAAATAAAGTGTCATCACAGACCAGTACAACATAGCCTATAACGATAAATGTCCAAATTATTAGTTTAGACATTTAAAACTTGCATTATAGTGATTGTGCTCAAATAGAGGAAACAAATATTTAATTTTTGACGTTGTATACTCATGGGATAAAGAATAGAATATAAGAACAGCTTTCTTCAAAGGGACCCAATTTATTTTCCTTCTGTCCTGACTAAAGTTATTCACTGAAAGTTTAAAAAGGCTGAAAATCAGAAATTACTCCTCAGACTGTAATTTGATCCATTGCTTTAAACTGTAAAACATTTGGCTTGTATTTTGTAAAGGTTCCATGTAAAGTAATGGCTGGACATAACCAGTTCTATAAGATGGGTGCCCACACCGTTATGGACCCCACTATAATTAACAATAGAACACATCATTTGGCTAACACCATATGTCCATCCTCATGTAAGGAATAAGGTGAAATTTGGCTTTTCTGCCCCTATTTTTTACATTGATCAGGGGTCCTGGCTCATGTCCCTTACCTACATAGAGATGCCCATTCATTTCTGTAGTTATTTTTGTACATATATTTGTTGGGATATTTAGCATCTTCAAGAATTGTCTTTTCTGAAAAACGTACCTGCAATTTGGGCAGACACTATTTGAACTTGTGTTGTTTTTTACATATCATAGTTCTGATTGTCAGACATGTTTTGTAGATTGTCACAACTTTTATTTTATCTCAGTTTTTTTGTATCAATTGTCATATATTTGTATTTCTTACAGTTACAGTTCTACAGTTCTTACAGCTTATTTTATTTGTTTTGCGTAGAAAGTTGTATATTAAGTGTCACTGTTAAAAAGCACTAAACCAACCAACCAAACAAACAAAGAAACACAGATGAACTCCACATGCACACTGAACTAACACACAGTTTCAAAGAGCACCCAAGCCCATCTGCAGACGTCTTCATAAAGCCATTTTTACAGACTGAGAGATCATTTAGTGAATGCTTAGCAGGGTCATAAATGGGAGGCTAGTGGCAGTTGTAGTGCAGACTCAGCTCTGGGGAACTGATTGGTCTAGAGCAAGGGAGACCAGCCGCAACTGAAACTTGACCTGCTGTCTGTGTGGCATTAGCAGAACCCCACGCAGACCCAGCGGCACCATCAGTACCAGAGGAAGGAAGCCGAGTGGAAAAGAGAGGGGTAAGGAGTAAAACTGTACAAGAGAGTGACATTAAGTCAGATTAGAGAGCTACTAAGAAGACTGGATGAAGGAAAATGAGTGAGAGAAGTTCAACAGCACACAAACTCTCTCTCTCTCTCTCTCTCTCATGCTCATGCATACACAAAAACATTGCAGCCTGGTTCCTTCATACCATGGCTAGGTTATTGTCTTCTCTTTATTAGGTTCCATTGTTTCATCAGCTCTGTAATTTCACGTATTACCCCACCTCTCCTCAGTCCACTTACCTCTACATCAACTTGTTTTTGAAATGTCATATTTCCAGTCTGAAATATGTCAGGAATCCCGGCAACATATTAGAATATCAACTTATAGAGGGTGAAGTCTGACTGAAGTCTGTGTGAAGACCAGTTTTGTGAGCTGGCTGAAGCATATAGAGAAGAATCCAATCACACAGAAGCTGATTACTTCATCCTGCTGTGACACTGGAGCCTCGTAAATGAAGAATTAGTATGAGGTCTTTTATGTGTGTGAAAGACAGACAAGAAAAGGTCTGGTTGGTTGAAGAGTATAAGGTGTAATAAGGTCCTTTATTACTTATACAGATTCCTAATATATGTCAAGTGTGCAGACACAGAAAAGAGCTTGATGGGGTAGGTTGTGGACACACTGGGCAATCAAGTGGTCTAGAGTTGGGTGGGTAGTAAACCAGTTAAGAGGAATTTGGAACTGAGGGCTGCGGTATATATTTGGGCAACTAAGTGGCCCTCTTGAGGTTTTCTAGCCTGTAGTGTGTGTGTGTGTGTGTGTGTGTGTGTGTGTGTGTGTAAGTGCGCGAGGGGGTTTAATGAGCAGGTCTGTCTGTTTTTCTCTTTCTTTCGTCTCCTTGTCTCTCCACTGTGGCGTCAGGGCTGTCCAGCCCCTCTGTGTACTGTCTCCCCATGCTTGCTCTCCCACCGCTCCACAGAGGCACCATGGCAACGTACTGCAAAATAGAGTAATTACACATAATCAGCTTCTTTAAGCAGCAAGCGGGGGAGATAGACAGCAAAATGGAAATGAATGAGAGAAAGAGAGACAACTTCAGGTAACGCCAACATCAAAGCTATTCTAAAAGCAGGTAAAGTGAGAGAGAGAGAGAGAGAGAGAGAGAGAGAGAGAGAGAGATGTGAGGCTATTATGTAGGTTAGGTCATAGCACTTAAAAGCCCATGGCCAGGAAGAGAGAGAAATATGGAAAGAACAAGAGGAAGAAAGGAAGAGACAGATAAATGAACACACCAAGCAAGGAGACAAATACAGTCTACAGGTAACGCCACACACAGCACATCAAAGGCTCTGAAATTACAGCCTCACTGCCAGTGACGCCACAGTGAGGCCACAGCTTCAGACATATCCCAGCAATGAACTGTAAATGCCGCCACAGTCACACCGACACACAGCTATAATACTCCATTCAAAACTGCCACCACAAATAAAGGAACCAAACCTGCAACAAATACAGAAATCATTATTTACACACACAAATGACATGACAATGGATTTTCAATATACTTGTTAAACTTTCTAATTACTTTTGGAGCTACAAATAGAAGTAGTTGTATTTATGTATTCATAACTCATGCTCATAATACTAGTAGTACTAATAATAAACAATCATTTTCTGTCTAAACAAACAATACAAACTATTGTACCTTTAGTATACATATTAATTAATCATTTAAAATAAATCTGGAAAAAGGTATATGTGTCGGTGAAATATGGGGGCACCGCTGGCTGGCGTCACATGAAATAATCAACTCAGCCCCCACCCCCAAGGACTGGTGAGCTTTGGAAGCCTCTGACAAATAGGAAACATGTCTAGGCAACACACATCCGAAACATGTATGAAGCACAAATATGTACTTTCATTGCTAGGAAATCCAAACCTCGACTTGTACCTGTAACCATTCATCTGGACATTCGATGTCAGGGAACCACAGAACCTGGAATTTGTGGTGCCAGTAATCTGCAACTCTGTAACCAACATACCTTATACCTGGTTCATCTCTACAAACCAGCAATCTACTACTGAGCCGAACTCTGGCTCATATCCCACCTCTGGCAAGGTGAGGTTTGAGAGTAGTAGGGATGAGATGCATAGCACCAAATAGTGTGTGATCAAAACAAACTTCAGATAAACGTACATGTCGAACTTAATTTATAAAGGTGGGAAAAGGTAGAAATATTAATTTGGATAAAAAGGAGATACTGACCTTGTGATAGCACTTTGTGATCACTTTCGGTCTTCCTAATGATGATACTGTACCTGGTCCACTCTCTTCTTTAGATTATACCAAAATAAAAGTCATTGTTGTTATCTGTGCTACAAGATATTCAAGAAGAACAAATGTTTTTCAGTAATCTGAGTATTTCTGAAGCCATATAAAGTTATTTATTGTAGAAAATTGTATTATTATAATACTATATTTTTTTATTATGTTAAAGATAATGGGATAATTACTTCCAAACATATTTATACACCAACAAGAACAATATTATTATTATTATGTAAATCATTAAGCATAGTCAATATGGTTATCTGGTATGGGACACCAGCCCATTACAGGGCCTGACAGGGGCCTCTTTATTATCACAGTGCCTGGGGGTCATTATCTTACTCATGGCAACTCATGCCTGTGTGATGCGGAACTGGCCGAAAGGCTTTGATGAGATTTGAACTCAGGTCTAATAATAATAATAATAATAATAATAATAATAAAAATAATGATAATAATAATAATAATATGTTTCCAAATATCATAATGAATGACATGTTGGATAACAATATAAAAATTACAATTACCATTTATTTCATAAGAAATATGAGTTTATATGAGCAATTTTTAAATAAATATTCACTCTAAATTACTGGTTATCTGGACTCTGGGAAAAGCCAGACAGGGGTCAGATGTTACCAGTGGCATCAGTTACCAGTGGAACTCACACCATCACCGGGGTGCACTGGTTCCACTTAATATTTAGTATTTAACTTTGTATTAGTGTAGATTATTACAGAATTCCATTAGCAAACAGAATAACAACCCGGGCAGTCCACAATAACATTAAAACTTTACAGTGAGCCATCTTGTATGATAAATAGATAAACTTACAGTGTTAGTTAGAGAGTATGCCTAATTTCGTACAGGCTACTTTGAGCCATTTATATGTACTCACAGCGGGTGTGGAATATTCCCACAGTTTCAGACCCTGGCGCTCTGACAAACCAGCTCTCCAGCTCAGAAAAATAATATCTGGGATAAACCTGAAATGACAGAAAAAAAGTTAATTTTCCATAACCCTAACTGGCTATATAGAATATATGACAGCACAAACTGATGACAAAATTACACACAGTAATTATACTGAAGTAAGATATAACACAAAATATGTCTCTTAAGAAGCAAGCAAATTATGAAAGAATGTAAATCTTTCAAGATTTTGACAGACAACCCTAGCTGGACTGGAACTAAATCTGTATTCTCTCTGTATTATGTGATATGACCTGTCGAGCCTATGACTCTATAAAAAAAGGCTCCACTTTTCACCCACCACAAATTGGCCTCACACTGAGTCATGATTTAGCGACTCCATTAAAATAATCAGAAACAGGGCTCCCTCTCTCTGTGGGTGTGTGGGGTGGTGTGAGGGGAGATGAAGACAGACAGAGCAGAGGCAGACTATGCACTGGAAACTATGATGATGTAAGTTGCCTCTGGTCATGAAGTTATAAACAAGCAGTAATAATGAGGCAATAATCATGCGGCAATTAATTAGTGGTTAAGATTAATTTTCCAATTTTTTCCATATTTACTATTTGGAACATGGCTTGCTGGTAAATTGTTTTGTTACACAATAGTTTTGTATACAAGACAAATTACCCTACTAGAAAAATTTCCTACTGAATTGTCAGCATCCCATGCTGTATTGCAAAACATCTACGAGCTTGCTAAAACATTGAGCAATGTTTAGTTTCCCCAAAGCCTCAAAGATCTCTTTCTAAACAGGACAAGAACTCACTCACACACACACTGTATTGGGATGAGAGACAGACCGACTGGCAATCAGAGGAAAGGCGAGAATTGTGCAGCTATACAGAACAGTCTCCATGGATCATGAGCCTTCATTAGAAAGTGAGAGGAAAGAAAGAGCAGTGTGGTGGTGCAATGAAAAGAAAAAAAAAAAAGCGTTCATCACAATGAGCTAAAAAGGGGTGTCTACTGTCATATGGATTCCAGCTGGGTACTATTCTTATAATACTGAAGTACTGAATAAAATATATACTGTACAACAACTCTCATCCTGCACATCTGCATTAATCGAGGGCACTACCTTGCTAAGCTCACAGACAGCGGAATCGACGATATGAACCAGATGTGTTCAAACACTTGGCCTGAAGTTTGAGACATCCTATCTCATGCAAGCACATACTATACAGTAGTGTTTGAAAGGATGTGAACCTTTTTAGAATTGTCCACATTTCTGCCTAAATATGATCTCAAACATCATCAGATCACATCATTTTTAGATTTTCTAAAAGTACATCAGAAAATTATCCAATATTACATACAGTGGGGCAAAAAAGTATTTAGTCAGTCACTGATTGTGCAAGTTCTCCTACTTAGAAAGATGAGAGAGGTCTGTAAATTTCATCATACGTACACTTCAACTATAAGAGACAAAATGACCAAAAAAAAAATTCAGGAAATCACATTGTAGGATTTTTAAAGAATTTCATTGTAAATTATGGTGGAAAATAAGTATTTGGTCAATAAATTTGGTTCAACTCAATACTTTGTAACATAACCTTTGTTGGCAATGACAGAGGTCAAACATTTCACTGTAAGTCCCCTTCTTCACCAGGTGTTTGCCACCACACACTGTGGCTGGTATTTTGGCCCATTTCCCCATGCAGATCTCCTCTAGAGCAGCAGTTGATGTTTTTGGGGCAACACGGACTTTCAACTCCCTCCACAAATTTTTCTATGGGGTTTGAAAGGTGCTGGAGACTGACCTTTGGCCACTCCGGGACCTTGAAATGCTTTTTAAGGAGCCCTTCCTCTTCGTTCAGTTGCCTAAGCGGTGTGTTTGGGATCATTATTGTCATGGCTGGAAAGCCCCAGCCACGTTCCCATCTTCAATGCTCTCACTGATGGAAGGAGGTTTTGGCTTTAAAATCTCATGATAAACATTGCCCCGTTCATTCTTCCCTTAACATGGATCAATCACATCCCCCGTCACCCGCCCCACCCCACCCCCGCATTGCTTTCCAGTTAGGTATGGTGCATTCTTTCCTTCCTCCAAACACGGCGGAGTGGAGTTTTTCACCAAAAAGTTCCCTCTATAGTTTTTCATCTTCTGACCACATGATATTCTCCCCATCCTCTTTCAAGTGATCAACCATATGCTTTCTTTCTGGCAAACTTCATACGGGCCTGGACATGTACTGGCTTAAGCAGGGGGACACGCCTCTCGCGTAGTGTGTTTACTGATGGTAGCTTTGTTACTTTGGTCCCCTAGCCCTCTCTCTGTCAGTGTCATTCATCAGGTCCCTCCAAAATGTAGTTCTGGGATTTTTTTTTGCTCACACCGTTCTCATGATCATTTTGATCCCACGGGAATGAGATTTTGCTGTGGGGCCCCAGATCGAGGGAAGATTATCAATGGTCTTGTCAATGTTCATCCATTTTTCTTACAAATTGCTCCCACAGTTGAATTTATTCACACCAACCTGCCTGCCCAATTGTGATTCAATCATCTCTTTTACCAGCCTGCTGCAGGTCTCCAATTTTCTTCCTGGTGTCCCTTCGACAGCTCTTTGGTCCTTGGCCATGGTTGAAGTTTGGAGTCCTGACTGTTTTGAGGCTGTGGGACAGGTTTCCCTATTATACAAGATAAATGAGGTCAAACAGGTGCCATTATAAACAGGTAAATGGGACAGAGAGCGTCTAAAAAGAAAGAAGAGAAGAAGTTACAGGTCTGTGAGAGGCCAGAAATCTTGATCTTGCTTTTTTTTGTGGGTGACCAAATACTTACTTTCCACCATGATTTACATTTAAATTCTTTAAAAATCCTACAGTGTGATTTCCTGGATTTTGTTTCTTATTTTGTCTCTCATAATTGAAATGTAGCTGTGATGAAAATTAGAGACCTCTCTCATCTTTCTAAGTAGGAGAACTTTCACAATAAGTGACTAACTAAATACTTTTTTGCCCCACTGTATACGCGAGTGGTAAAGTGTGCGAACCTTTGCTTTCAGTATCTGGTGCGACCCCCTTGTGCAACAATAACTGCAACTAAACGTTTTTGTTAACTGCTGATCAGTCCTGCACATCAGCTTGGTGTAATTTTAACCCATTCCTCCATATAAAACAGTTTCAACTCTGGGATGTTGTGGGTTTCCTCACAAGAACTACCTCCAAAATATTTAGATTGGATTATGGTCAGGACTTTGACTTTGCCATTCCAAAACATTAACCTTTCTCTTTTTAACCATTTTTTGGTAGAATGACTTGTGTGCTAAGGGTCGCTGTCTTCCTGCATGACCCACTTTCTCTTAAGATTCAGTTCACAGACAAATATCCTGGCATTTTTCTTCAGAGGTTGCTGGTATAATTCAGAATTCATTATACCAGAAATTGTGGCAATTCAAACTAGCCCAGATGCAGCAAAACAGGCCCAAACCATGATACTACCACCACCAGGTTTCACAGATGGGATATAATTGTTTGTGCTAGAATGCATTGTTTTTCTTTCTGTATACATAATGCTTACGCTTCTCATTTAAACCAAAGTTTTATTTCAGTCTCTTCCGTTTTATTTCAGTCTCTTCCATCCACAGAATTTTCCAATAGCCTTCTGGATTGTCTGTGTGCCACGTGATGGGCAGTTATGTTCATTTGTAGAACAATGGAATTGTTGTTCGGTGTTCTCCTCATGGTGTACTCATGAAAATTAACCTTAGGCAATGTTAGACAGGCATTTTTTTGCTTAGAAGTCACCCTGAGTTTCTCTGTGACCTCATGGACTGTTACACAATTTGTACTTGAAATGATCTTTGTTGGTCAACCGAATAACAATGGCCTTGTATTTCCTTAATTTGTATACACATTCAGAGATATGTTGTGAAGATCAGGTTATCATAGATCCCTGTTTTTGTTAATATGACAGGCCACTGAGTCATGCCTGAATGTAACCCTATTAATTGAAAACAGCTGACTCTAATTTCACTTCAAAATAACTGCTAATCACAGAGGTTCACCATGCTTTTTTACAAATTGCTACTAAATAAATCAGAGATATGTAACATTGCATCATCTTCCTCAATAAATAAATGACCAATAATATTGTTTGCTCTTTTGTTAACTGGGCTCTCTTTATCTACTTTGAGGGCTTGTGTGAAAATCTGATTACCTCATATCTATGCAGGATATGCAAAGGCTTAGTCTTTGGAGTCATCAAGGAGCAAAGTTGGGCAGATAACATCCAGTTTGTTAACAAATGCTTGAGAAAATTATTGAAATGGTTAAAATCAATGTTCCTTTAAGAAAGATTGGAAGGAATTAATATATTAAAGTCCTAACTTTTTCTGATTTGATTTGTTTTGCAATGTCTTGAACAATGCATGAACATCCCTGAAAAAGCTGTCTTGAAGGCAGCTTATGTTGCTCTAAAATCTCCGTGTACTTTTCTACGTTATTGTTGCCATCACATAAGTGTAAATGACCTTTGCCAAGGCATTGACCCAACTCCATACCATGATAGAGCCTGGCTTTTGGACTTGTTGGTAATAACAGTCTGGATGGTCCTTTTTGTCTTTGGTCCGGAGCACACGGCATACATTTATTCCAAAAAAAAGATCTGGATTACTGATTCGTCTGACTAGAATCTGATGACCAGATGCCTCCAAGCCTCCCCATTAGTGGGATTATGAATGGAATGTGATCATCTCAGTATAATTATTAATGCGATGTGGTCTTTTCAATGTGACCACATCATTGTGATTATAAATGGCACATGATCATGCAAATGTGAAGCTCTTGGTGTAATTACTAATGGAACTATAACCATATCAATGTGATTATTAATAGAATGTGATCAACCCAGCATGATTATTAACTTTAATGTGATGTCAGTGAGTTATTAATGGGAGGTGATCATGTCAGTATGATTGCATCAGTGTGATTACTATTGGAATGTCATAATTTCAGTGTACTATTAATTTACTATTAATGAAATGTGGTACGGTACTTTCATTGTGATTACTAATTGAATATGATCATCTCAGTGTGAATGTTAATGGAATGTGACCACCTCAGTGTAATTATTACTAAAATGTAGTAATTTCAGTGTGATAATTACTGGAATGACATCACCTCAGTATGATTATTAATGCATGTGATCATGTCAATGTGATAATGTCAGTGTAATTATTAAGGAATGTGATCATCCCAATAAGATTATTAACTTTAAAGTGATCGCAGAGTTTATTAATGACTGTGAACATCTCATCGTGATTATTAATGGAAAATGATAATCTCAGTGTGATTATTAATTGAATACGATCAACTCAGTGTGATTGTTAATTAAATGTGATGTTGTCACTATGATCATTATTTGAATGTGACTATGTGATTGGGGTAAGAAAATGAATATGACAGTGTGACTGTTATTGGAATGTGCTTATATAAATGTAACTATTTTTGCAATTTTTGCAAGAATATATTAATTTCATTTATTTTTGTAGTTTTAGCTGGCTTGCCATGTACACTGAACCTGTTTTAATAGCAATGCTTTACTAGAGTGCACGTTAAATGAGCACATAAATATAAATGATCAAAAACATTCTTGAAAGCTTGGAAAAAAAAGAGGGGAAATGATTCTGTCTTTCAAGAATGAGATTTACACATCTGTTCGTAAATCTACCTTAATACATCTGAAAATGAACATCAATGTGCTCAATTTGCCACACTCTGTGTGTTTGAAGGCTGTCTGCAATGCTTCATTTACACTAAAGTGGGCCTTTTTTCTGTATTATTTGTCATGGCTACAAGAATATTTAATTATACAACTGAATATTTGCTCATTTAGTAATACAAGGTACAGAAACTTATCTGCTGTGGTTATCAGCTGCAGCAGCGTAACTCACGCTTTCCTTCCTTATGATACATTTTCATTTGTATATGATTTTGTCATCAAATATACTAAATATGAATGTTGTTTGTGCAAACCAACTATACTAGAACCACAAAGCTGCTATTTAATCACTGCTGTGGTACACAGTGCTAGAAAATTACAGCCCAATTCATCTACTGTACTTCACTGAACATAGTGGTGGTCTGATGATTTCAGTCATTTCCGATGCATAGCTCTAGGATTTTGTAGGCAGATGACTTTGGGGAGCAATAAATAAATAAATAAATAAATAAATACTTAAGCTCCCATAACTTTATCTTCTCTACACTGGGAGAGCATTTGCAGGTGAAATTACCTTATTTTATATTTGCATGTACCACAATAACTTTGAGCAACTTTGAGCATTTTTTATATGGTCAATTCTTAATAATTCTTCCAAATTAATAGAGTGAAAGTTAAGTAAAACACTTTTAGATCCAAACCACTAATGCATACCATACAACACACATCTTAAAAGTATAAAAAAAAAGTTGATAATACATTAAGGCATCCTAGGCAAAGCATCATGATCTTAATAGATTTATATCATTTAAGAGAAATGGGCCCTTCCGTCTACAATATGAAAACCACATGATAAGGCCCAGGGGCAAAACATGACACATAGAAAGTTACACAGCCTGTAGTAATTCGTTTGCCACCCAGATGTGAGAGTTTCATGGAAGAGATGTGTAACAAATGTACTACAGATGTCGCCCCGAAAATCAAATCAAAACAGGGCTTAAGAGAGAAGCAGTGGACCAGTTGAAATACACTGTGTGGCACTTTGGACATGCCAGATATAGATTGCTATTTTTAGTGTGCATCCAATTGGAAATACAAAATGTGGAGTCTGCATGTCCTCCCTGTGTCCGCTTGGGTTTACTCTGGGTGCTCTGGTTTCCTCCCACAGTCAGAAGACATGCTTTAGGTTAATTGATTACTCTAAATTGATTACTCAAGTGTATGAGTGTGCCAGTGTGTGTGAGACCTATGATGGATTGGCACCCTGTCTAGGGTTGTTCCTGCCCTGCGCCTTCTGCCGCCGGCTAGGCACCGGCTCTCCCACGGCCCTGTCCAAGATTACGTGGATAAGAAAATGAATGAATGTGTTCATAGCTTAGCTTAGGGGTTAACTAGATATTCAAATACATTTTAACACTGTATATTGATAAAAGAAAATGGAGGTAGAGTGTCAAATTCATATTTGTATTATTCACAAGAACTGCAAGACAAACTATGAATAAAGCCTAAAGATTACATCCCTCTATCCCACTTTAACTGTCAACTGTTCACCCCGACACTATTTTCTTTTGTACCCAGTGACCCTCCACTGAAATTCAGTGCAAAACATTTTGAATAGGATACCCATGTTCGACGTAAATAAACCCTATCTCTTTCCAAATCACACACAGAAATTAAGGCCAAAAATGTGAAGGCTGAAATAAGCCACAAGCAAAAAAAAAAAAGCTCCTATTGTTCAAACATGCAGTCTGTGGTTAGTGGCCTAGAGCTTTGCTGAGGTGCAAAAATTCACCTTTATTATCCATGTTGCATTAGCATAGACAGACAGGGTGGTATTACACACACTCTTTGCTTTTTTATGTCCCTGCACAATTTACAATCCATATCAAATGGCAGCACAGACCCTGCGCTGCCAACCAGCTTCAACCATATACAATGAAGCATCATCTGTGAAATTCAGACAGACATAGGCCTGACTGCAGTTATGTACACTTAAGCATGAAATGTGTGTGTGGTGTTTTTGACATTTCCACAAATCAGCTTAACTGTCCTGCTGTGGTTTCAAAGCGGTCTTGGATGAGACGTTGTTAATACCACACATACTCGTGCCAAGGGAGTGTTGCATTACCCTTCAAGTGAAGAGCGCGCGCATGCACGCACACACACACACACACACACACAAACACACACACACACACACATTTTTATACTGTGATTTCTGGAGCAGACTGCCGAATCTCACATCACATACTTACATGATATTCTGGACTATTTTTGAGCATATATAAATTGTTCACTGAGATGAATCAATGTGAATAATAACAACAGCAGCAACAACAACGACAACAATAACAAAAATAAATAATAATATTAGACATATTAATGAAATGTGTAGCAATAGAAGCTTTCTTACCTAACATGTTTAATCCAAATCTGATATAAACCTATATATGCACATAAAGCATAAAGGACCATACATAGATTTCAAGATACACGTACATAAAGTGTTACACAAAAGTTTAGCTACAGCTGGTTGATTTACATTTTATGTTTAGTTTCTAAGGGTACTGACATCAACAGACAATCCATGAGAATATACAAGTAGCTCCAGAATTATTAGCACCATTGGCAGTGACAGACAAAAAACCTGAAAATGTCCTCGTGGTTAATTAGATTCACACTGTGTAGAGGGCAGTCCAACCTTAAATTAAAGTCAATTTATTATAAGCAGGGAAAACCTAATTAAAAATAGTTGTATTTAACTAAACCACCTGTCATTACTTCTGGCCTCCTGCAGTGGTTATTTTGTGCAGCTCTATTTTAAAATATAGCCTCACTGAGCCTCCTATAATGCTTTATGACAGCAGGGAATCTGAAAGCACTCCTCATTATGAATTCTCAACTGGGTCCTAAATCCCCACATTAAACCATTTTTGTGGACTTGGATATATGTTTTGGCTCATTGTTCTGCTGGACGTTCCTTCTACGACCAAGCTGTAGATTCTTGGCACAGATATTAATTTAAAATCCCCTGGTACCGTAATAGAAATGTGACATTACTGTGTACGTGACATCCTAGACAGGTGTTAATATGTCAAACTTTTAGATGTGTCTAACAAAGTTGTTTTCGTATAAGTTGTTTTTCAAGCTATATCCTGGTAACTCAAGAATGGTACTATCTTGGTACCAGATGTGCTTTTTCTCCTAGACATCACAGAGTCAACCTTGGGGCCCGGGTCCATTCTGTGGGATACTGTCCTAAACCACTCCACTTTCACCCCCCTTACTTAAGCTGCATATAAGTTATCTATAGTTGTTACCCGTTTTAACCAATCGGAAATCATAGCAGGAGACTACTCCCTCTTAGAACCATGTATAACTATGATTTTTTGTCAATAAATCTTAAGATGACTAACGATAACCTGGTTTTGGAGCTTTTCACTCAGCTCGCTGATCAGCTTCTTTCTAGTCTGATGTAAGTGAGGTATATTCACTGCTTTTCTTCCACAATTTGGCACCCCAAAATGTTTGTCCAGGCTTGACCAGAGCATAAGACGAGCTTTGGGGATGCCAGTTGAAGGTTAAAATTATCTTCACTCCTGTACCTTGCTGTTTCAGAGAGGTGGAATGCTGTATCTGTGTCTGCCTGGTGCTACAGTTCTACACTTAATAAACAGGTTCTGAAGACCTCCATGGAAAAAACTAAATTACATATCCTCTACCAAACTTAACAGTGAGATTAGGTTATTTTCTGTATAGTCATCCATCTACTTTATGACAAGGCCATCTACAGTGTTTACTGCCAAAAGGCAAAATTTGTTTCTGACTTTGTAACCTTTGCATAATTTCACGTCTGTGTTCTGTAGTATTTTTTTATTTTAGTTTCGCAGCATGTTATGTAATTTAATACACAACAGTAGTCTCCCACGTTCCCACATGGAATACCTGTTCTCCCTCTAGTGGTCAGGCTGAAAAGTACGAAAATGAGCACACGGTAAGAAGCAAATGAGAATGACGTGTAATATGAAACCATGGGTTTATATATACTGAACACACATACACACACACACACACACACACACACACACACACGGACAAACTGTAGTCCATCACCCAAGTAGTACCTGATCTATGGTGGGTCCTGAGCATTAGAGAACAGAGTAACGAGGACTAATAAAGAATGTCAAAAAATAGATGGATTACTGTCTCTAATTATAGTGTGAAGTGCATCTATATGGTAGGTGGAACTGATAAAATGGACAATGAATGTAGATATACAGTATGTGCTCTGTGTGTACATAACTTTATTAGCTACACCTCCTTTCAGTATTAATATAAGGTAAATGTGATTACAATTTTCAGTACATTGCTTACCATTCCAATGATCTTCACTTTACTTTAGACAGATTGTTAGACCTCAAGTTTCCGGG